>CAUYON010133545.1:0-37952 GCA_963573935.1 Arctocebus calabarensis
GGTCAGGGAAGGTGAATTAGAGGGAAGAGTTTTGATCATGACTAGATCTCCAGAAGGGTAAAGTTCCTGTTTTAGTTAGTATGTCCCTCCCCAAATGGGGCAAAGGACTTTCAGGGACGATTAGGGAGGCATGAGAGAACAGCAAGACGACTTATGTTTTTTAAAGCTTGGAATCTGAAGTTCATTTCTTTGATTCTAATTCCATTCTTGTAAATGTGCTTTATTATTACTTTTTGGCCATGTGCATCGGTTACAAAGCTATCATCTGATCTATCTGGGGCAGTCTGACTGGTGCTCAGTCGAAGCCATTATCAACACCCTTCATTGTCCTGTTCCTTACGTTGGGTTCTCCAATTAAAAAAAAAATGAAATCTTGGGATTCTCTCTGTACCATGTTCCTTCCCTTCAAGAATCATTATCTTTAAACCATTTTCTAAGTGGACATTTACAATTATAATGACTTTATGTTAAAAGAGCTTCCTAAAAAAGGGGGTATATATAGTGTAATGATCTTAAATTCATATCTAGCTCTGATAATCCATATTATTCACTCATTTGCATCAGAGTAAATTTAATCTTGGAAATTTTGCACTTAAAGGGGAAAGAATTTTGATATAAAATAGAAGAGCATTTTATTATACTTGAAAGAAACTTTAGAGCGACTCACGGTACCAAGAAATACTGTTATTTATTGGAGTCACCTCATCTCCCCTCCAACCGACATGCCCTCCTCCCATCTTTCTCTTTCTTCTTTTCACTCTGGTCAAGGTTATGCACTGAGGGAAAAGAAATCGTCACAGTTATGGTGATTGTGATGAAGGAAGAACTAAATGATTTTGCTCAATTGCATAATCTGTCCCCTTTTGAAAATAATTTATTTTGCTGTATTCCTATAATACACATGTAGGAAGAGGCATTATGCAAAATTTTTAAAAACTAAAAGCCCTCAGAGCCCAGACAGAGAAATATTGGCTGTGCCTTAGAAGCCCCTCTCCACACCCCCTGCCAGGCACTACTCAGGGCCCCCCAGACCCTCTGAGATCAGGGTCACCTGCTGTTTAACCCCCTTGACTCATTCAGCATCTGCTCTTCCATCTTGTCTGGCTTCCTTCACTCAACAATGTAACACTCACCTGTATTCTTATGTTGAGTGTGTTTCAGTCATTCAAATGTTTAAGTAAACCACAATTTATTTTTCCATTCAACTACTGATGGACATTGGGAGAGTTCACAGTTTGGGACTTTTACCTTGACTTGGCTGTGAGTGTGCAAGGGCTTGGCTGTGGTGTGGGTGTGCAAGGGCTTGACTGTGGTGTGGGTGTGCAAGGGCTTGGCTGGGGTGTGAGTGTACAAGGGCTTGGCTGTGGTGTGGGTGTACAAGGGCTTGGCTGTGGTGTGAGTGTGCAAGGA
Organism: Arctocebus calabarensis; assembly: GCA_963573935.1. Taxonomy (NCBI): domain Eukaryota; kingdom Metazoa; phylum Chordata; class Mammalia; order Primates; family Lorisidae; genus Arctocebus; species Arctocebus calabarensis. Next base: position 1,411 of record CAUYON010133545.1, read on the forward strand.
CTTGGCTGCAGTGTGGGTGTGCAAGGGCTTGCTGTGGTGTGGGTGTGTACACACTCCCGGCAGGTGGAGGAGAGGTTTGCAGGCCCACTGGGTGTACATGTGTTTGTTTTGTTTTTAGTCTGTGCCACTTGCCTGTTCACAACAGAAAAGGGAACATGTGAACTGCTCTTCAGAAAGAGAATCCTTCTGCGTACAGGGGAGTCAGCTCAGCCCCTCAGCAGTGACAGCTGACGGAGGCACCGCTCAGCAGCTGCTCATTTTCCGTCCTGTCACTGGCCCTCCTCACATCTATAGAACAGCGATGGCCAATATTCGAGAGGGGACTTGCTCAACCGTGACGAGTGTCTGAGTCATCACAAAGAGCCTCCCTTTGCTCTGCAGTTTTACTGTACAATGACCAGTTCGTGCTGAGTTTTAGCTCATTTATCCACGGACGCTTGTGATATGTCTACTCTATAGAAGAGGCTATAAAAGTAAATTTTAAAGTGGAATCATGTCCCTTAGGACAGCAGTCCCCAACCATTTTGGAGCCAGGGGCCAGTTCATGGAAGACAATGTTTCCACCGAGTGGTTTCAGGATGATGCAAGCACATGTGATGCAAGCATTAGATGCTGAACAGGAGCGCAGCCTCGGTCCACACGTGCACTCTAATGCCGCTGCTCGTCTAACAAGAGGCGGAGCTCGGGCAGTGCTGCAAGCGATGGGAGCAGCGGTCGATACAGAGGAAGCCTCACTCACCTGCCACTCACCTCCAGTACAGCCCAGATCTCAGCAGGACCAGAAGTCTGCAGCCCAAGGGTTGGGAACCACTGCCTCAGGAACTCACAAGCTTTGGGTAGCATGAATAGCTCCGATGCAAATTAGAATGGCATCAACTCTGTTTTAAAAACATGTAAGCAAGATGATTATTTTTTCATATTGATAGCCTACATATGTAAGCTTAAACATTATTCTAGGATACTTGATGGAACATAACTTGCCATTTCCCCAACATGTACCTTTACAAAATTGTGTGAGTCGAAACATTCTTTCGCTTGTCACTGATAGAAGTTGGTTCAGGTTAAATGTCACAAGAGTCTATTCTGCGCGTTAAAGTTACTATATTCTGTGATTCCGGAGTCAGCTATATTTCACACCAACAAGATATGTTATTTTATGCTTATCTCTCCATCCTTCAGAATACACCTAAAATCTTTTCTTTTATTTCCCCATTGTCTTCTAGAAAACTTAGTTCTGCCACCTACTTGGTACAACTATTTATTTAATGAATATTTGCCTAGCTTACTGTGCATGGCCTATTGTAGAGAGCGTTATTCCACTGGGTATCGGATGATGAACACACCCCCATGTGGTCCCCACCTTCAGAGTTTACAGTCTTAGAGCAAAGAGATGTATCACTTATGGGGCACACAATACAATTTCAATGATTAGAGTACAGAGGGCTTAATAATGTTTCCCCACAATTCATGTCCAGCCACAGCCGTGAAATGGGACCTGATTTGGAATTTGGGTCCTTCAGAGGTAATCGGTTAACTTAATCATTCTGGGTTGAGGTGAGCCCTAAACCCAATGTGTGGTATTTGTCAGAGAAAAGAGAGGGTGATGCAGACACAGGGACACAGAAACACACAGAACGCACCTCATTGCCATGTGACAGCAGAGGCAGAGGTGGGATGACTCAGGTAACAAGCCAAGGGACACCAGATGGCTGAGCCCCACCAAACGCTAGCACAAGGCAAGAGAGCGTGGCCCTGCTGCCACCTTGGTTTTGGACTCGCAGCCTCCAGATTGCTGAGAGAATAAGTATCTGTCATTTTCAGCCACTAAGCTTGTGGGGATTTGCCTTAGCAACCTTAGGAAAATAATACAATGCGTATTGGGTGGAACAGTAAGAAATCACCAATTTCTGCCTGCCTTCACCCACACGGACAATATGATAGGGCTCAACCTAACATGTTATGAGTTTGCAAGAGCTTGTCAGTCGGGGAAAGTCTCTGAGGAATTGCTGTGCAACCGAAATCTGGAGAATAAGCAAAAGTCGATGAAGTGCAAAAGAGCAAGAGAGTGGTCCCCAGTGGAAGGGACAGCAGGTGAGGTTCTGAGGAGGAGGGCCCAGACGCTGCTGAGGAGCCGGAGGAAGAAGCTGTGACCAGGACGTAGTGTGGGGACAGGGCACCCTGAGGCTGGGCAGGCAGGGGGCCAACGGGCCTCAGAGCCGACATGAAACATTGAGACTTTAGGCCAGCACAGGGCGTGCACCTGGAGTCCATGACCTCGGGAGGCTCAGGCAGAGGGACCCCTGGGGCCGCCTGGGCAACATAGAAAGATCCTGTCTCTGAAAATCAAAGATTTGGACTTTGGTTTTAAGGACACTGGAATGCCAATGACATGTTTAAACCAGAAAGCGAGAGGGTGACTCTAATCACAGAATGTAAAACAGGTAGAAGGAGCTGAGCAAAGCAGGTGGTGCGGCCCTCACAGGTGCAGGGAGGATGGAGAGCACAGGTGCAGAGGGTTTGAAGACAGAGCTGCTTCGCTCGCCCTTGTGTTTCTGAAGACGCTGAATTCCCACGAAACCGACATGCCAGACCTGCCATGTGCAGGCCCCACAGTTGACTGTTCTAACGTGTGCAGCCACTCTGCTGTTTGAGAAGGCTCTTGAAGCACAAGTGCTACCTTCCTTTATTTTCTCGTTTCTCCCTTTGCTCGTCACCCCGTGTTTCCGAGCACTGTCTGCACAGCTCTGCCGGAGCAGCCGTTCTGTTGGATTGCCATCGTCTATGCATAGACCAGTGCTCAGGGACGGCACTGAGCATGGTGACTTACATTTACATGCTCAGAACTTAGCATGGAACCTGTCCTATAGGATTTCATTTCTAAATGACAGCATCAGTGTATAAATAGATTAGTCAGCAAATGCATGAATTAACAAATACTTTGTATCGGCCTGTTTTTGCCTGATATAATTGCCTTACTCTCTGGTCTGACAATAAATTAGCTGCTTTTTCTATTTCTGTGTGCTCTACTTAACCACGGACAAAAATTTTTCTACTACTTTTTAGGAAACAAAAATCTCTTTCTAGCAAATCTCCTTGCTCATGTATGGAGTCATTTTTCTAATGGTCCACATCTCATGGAAATACTAGTACTTTTAGAGTGGTCCCTTGGGGAGCTAAGTCTTTATCATCATTGTCATCACAACCATCAAATTATCAAGAACGTGCCACCCTGCACATACCCTCAGGAAGGGAGGAAGGCAATGAAATGCAGTGGCTCCTTCTCCAAATGAGATTACCATCCGAGACAGAAAAACAGAAGGCTACCCACAAAATTAAATAAGATGTACACATGGCTAAGACAAAATGTTTATACAATGTTTGTGCAAAACAAAAATGTAAGAGCAATTTCTGTAGCATAATGAGAAAACCAGAAATCAGGACGCAGGAGCACGATACTCTCGCTGTGAGCTCATAACCAGTTGGATTACTAAGCCATCTACTGAATGGAAATTGAGATATTTCCCCCAACAGGAGCCCTCATGTTCTCTCTGGCTCGTTTCTATTTCTATATCCAGATAGAGGAAAAAGTGGCCACTTCTCTCCCTGTGATAAAATCTCTTTGATCTCTAATGCTAACCTTCTACAACCCCAACACAAACGTCAGCCGTAAAGTAAAAGCACACCCAGCAAGGGGGTAATGAGCTGATGGATTCTGAGACTTGCCTCCCAAAGGCTGCCCGAATAACTGTCCTCTTTGAACAGGATTAATCTTCCAAAATGCAATTTAGAAAGTGAGGAGTGGGGCCAGGGCCGACGTGGAGAAGTTCCTTCCAGTCCTTGGGGAGGTCTGAGAGAAGGGGAGAAGTAAAAGAAAGGAGGAGAGGCCTCAGGAGAAGTCAGCGTCAGGAGGGAAAGAGTGGGAAAGACAGAAGAGAATGAATCCTGCAGCCAAAATCCACCCTCCACTTCTCTCCTTAGTTCAGCAACATTTCCGGTTTAGGATGTTAAACCTCAGCTTCGGCTGGGCGCCTGTGGCTCAACGGGCTAAGGCGCCAGACACGTACACCTGAGCTGGCGGGTTCGAATCCAGCCCGGGCCCACCAAACAACAATGACGGCTGCAACCAAAAACTGGCTGGGCTTTGTGGTGGGCGCCTGTGGTCCCAGCTACTTGGGAGGCAGAGGCAGGGAAGACTCGCTTGAGCCCAGGAATTGGAAGTTGCTGTGAGCTGTGATGTCACAGCACTCCATCCAGGGTGACAGCTTGAGGCTCTGTCTCAAAAAAAAACCTCAGCTTCCTTGAAACCCAGTTGTTAGAAATATAAATTACACAATCTTAAATAATTAAATATATTTCATTGCTTGCCATTTACGACAAAGATATTTTATGATATTTAAGCTAACAATTCCCAAGCCTCTTTGCAGCCAAATAGAGAACTCCTCTATCTCTGTGGACCAAAGGTGCTCCCACTGTGAGCTTTTCTTGTTAATCTGCTAGAGGACATAACCAATTTTCTCGCCATCTCCTCTCTCTCCAAATATTACCCCTTAGCATGATTCAGTAGTTCATAGTTTCTTTTTGTTGCTGTTCTTTTAATTTCTGATTGATTCTAGCATATATGTGTATAAAACAGAAATCTTACTGTTTAAATAGGAGAAAAAGATAAGTCAACCAAAAAATCTGGGATAAAAGAAGCTTATTTTTGAGAATAAGATAAAGTTTTCTTCTGCTTTTTTTCCGGTTTCGCTCTTTTTTGTTTTTCTTTTGTTTCCATTTTAGTAGGCACAAAGTGCACCTGGTGGGCCTTTGCTGCCATCTACTGGTAATTCATGTAATTGTTATTGCTTCAATTCTAAAAATCTAACTTTCTAGAACTCGTACAGTACTACAGGTTCCCCCTTTTTTCTCCTATTTTTTTCTTTAGTTAAAGCAAAGTGAAGCAAATGCAGACACCAAAGAAAAGCTCCCTTTGCGCCTGCGAATCTTTGAAAAATTTCCAAACAGACCACAAATGGTGAAAATCTCAAAGCTTCCTTCAGACTTTACAGTTCCTAAAATCAGGTACCAAAGTTTTCTTTAATTGTACATCTCAGATATAGTGTTAAAGATTCATTTTAAACTCGTTTCACCCTTTCTTTAAAACTCATATGTGGGTGGGAGTTTTTTCTATTTTTAAGTCATCTGTATTTCTGCTCTTTCTACCTTCATTTTAAAAACCATCGCCCTCGTTAGGCAAGGGATTCAGGAAAGACTTCACCGCTGTGGGAGCCCAGGCAAGACGCAGCATCCCCACTGCTTCTCTGGGGGTGAGGGAGGGGGTCTCCTCGGGGATTAGACCTCCCTGGTAACTGGCCATGGGGCTTGATTCTGCATATAGACACCAGCCTCTGACCTCAGCTACATCAGGATAAAAAATGCCTCTGTGGTGCTTTTGTTTTCAAGAAAATACAGAAACTGCATCTGGCCAGGTTTCTGCCATAGGATAGTGTTTGCTTAACCTGCTGTGTCTGGTTACCATGTAATTTCTCTTCCACTTTTTAAAGGAAGAACCATGACATTTTCCACTCAGACTAATTTTATTTTTTACTACTTTCGCCCTCCATTTAAGCAAATGCTTAGAAGATGCTATTAAAACACCTATTTTTATTAACTAAGCAAAATTATTCTACTTAAAGTTCAAAAAGTTACAAATATAGTCAGAATAATATGAAATTTTATGACTTAAATAGTTTTAAACTAATTCTGTGGGTGGGGAGTTTAAAGTATGAAACTGCATACAGTGCCATAGTATTTAAAGTTCAAGTAGAAATATGTTTGCATTTCTGATTAAAACAAAATTAATTGAACGTGGTTTTGTTCAAAAAGATGTTACTTGAATTTTCGGCATGCTTTGGTGAGCAAAGTCAGTTTCTCTTGAATCTTTAAAAGTAGAATTCTCTCTCAATGATTCTTGTGATAAATGGAAGTTTGGAGAGATGAACTAATTCTTCCGAGTCTTAGAGGGAAAAAATATATACTATTTCTATAAGAGGATTCAAAAATATTGATACTTGGTGGGGACACACCTATGGTCCATCTTAGAAGGGTACAGGTGAAACTTACTAAATACAGAGTATAAATGTCTTAACACAATAACTAAGAAAATGCCATGAAGGCTATGATAATCAGTTTGATGAAAATAGTTCAGATTATATATGAAACCAGCACATTATACCCCTTGATAATAATAATCATAAAAATTGATACTTTAAATATTGATAATTACTGAAGATTATTGCTGAAAACTTATTTCAAGGGCTTTTTTAACCAGGAGTCAGGGAGCCCTGAGACCATGCACTCCAGTCTGGGCACCAGGGTGAAATAATAATAGAATAGAATACAATAGCTGAGCCCTGAAATGTGAGGTTGTTAAATGTTTGGTAATCAAATCTAAAGGCCACTCTCACTATGATATGTCTTATTTTATATGACCTTTTGTCACTGCTGTAGCTTAGCTCAAGCAAATTCATCATTGCAAAATGCCATCACTCGCTCCATTTCATTAATAATGCTTAATGTGTATGTGCTTCATTTGCAAAGGGAAAGTTTTATGAAGCAATTTATTGATCGCCAGCAACAGGACACGAGCTGCCTCTTGAGGAGCCTCCCTTCGGCCTCGTCCTCCTCCTGTGATCACTCCAAACAGTCAGCAATTGAAGATAACAAATACATTGATCAGAAAGTAAGAACCGCTGTTTTAAGTAACCAAACTTTAACGAAGTATGTATGTCACAGAAAAGAACCACAGAGCTATCTAGAGCCCTGGAATCCAATGCTGTAAGAGGACAATGAAAACAAAGTTATTTTATTTGTAGAAGAAACCATTAAGCCTACCATTTTTAATTTTATGAATTTAAAGTGTGTATTTCTACGAGTTGTTTTTTGAGCTGTGCCACGTGGCAGCTGTGTGACTCTGAATACATCCGGAGCCTCCCACACCTGCACTTTCTCCGGTACAGACTCAGATCTGCAAGGTCCGACCCAGTGTAACAACGGCCTGTCATCACCTTCTGTGAGTGGCTGTGCCAAGCACCTGTGCTCATGTGCAGTTATTATACCAGGGAGAATAACCAGAGTGGCTTTCTCTTAAATCAGTCAAAACAACTGCCATTTATCAAAAGCTTATGATGTGGCAGAAATTATCTGTAGGTATATTACCTTACTCATGTCTGGATTCCCTATTTCTTTATCATTTGAAAAGTAGATAGGGAATTATTTATCTCAGATTCCACAGTAGGTTTTCAGTAAGTAACTGCATCCATATAAGGCAAATTTAGGTAATAATTTTAAAGAAACGTAATTTTCCATTTCTTCACTTTTAAAAATGACATCATATGTATTGCCTAGGTGCACATTAACATATCATATATACACATACACATGCACATAAATTCACAGGATATGTATGTGTCTATAGGTATATATGTTATACTATCAAACTCTGTATATCAGTTTGATTAATCAATTTCAGTTCCATTGGAAACTGAGAGATCAATACAGTTATTAAATGTTAAAAAGATTAAACATCAAAGTTTACAAAAGCATCTAATTTACTTTTAAGTATTTCTTTTTGGAATTCTCAAGTTAATTCGTATTCCTTTAAATTGCTACCACCCTTTTTTGGTTGCTGATAATGAAATCTGTATTTCTCTATTATCATGTGAAAAAAAAACCCCAACTCTTTCATCTTCTGGGATCCTCTGTTTCTCTCCATCCCCTGCCACCCGACAGGGGTCAGTTCAGCGGAGTGTCTTCACCGTTCTCCTCTCCAGCTCCTGACTCAGCCCTCCCTGATGAAATGCTGATACTCCTCCCTTTGACCTCACCCTCAATTCCCAGGTTCTCAGCTGTCGTTCAGTCACTTTGTCCTAGATGATTTTCTTTGTAGTACATCTTTCCTTTCTCCAGGATTTTGTGTTGATTTTCTTGCCCTCACCTACAGATGTCATTCCTTTATCCTGTAGAGTCCAAGATGGTAGATGACAAGTCTGATGCCAGTGTCTTTTCTTTTCGCTGATTTGAAAGTCATTAGGTTTTTGTTTGGTAGATTTGCTTTGCTAGTTTCTTTGGAGAGTCTTATAAAATTTTTTATGTATCCTTGTAGTTCAGAAATTTTATCAGGATATACCTAATATGTCTTTTTTTTTTTTATCAGAACTGCTCAACTGAGAGTCTTTTCAGTTTGCAGACTAAGATATTTGCTCATGGAAATGTCCATGTATTATTTGTTCAGTTATTACTTGTTCATCTGTTCATTTCCCCCTCAGGATTGTGATCTCTTGGTTTTTGTTCCATGCTTGGTCTTCCTAGCCACTAATTTGATGTCTACTGAGATTATCCTTTGCTTTTACATTTTTAGTAAAAAAAAAAATCGTGAAATGCGTTACACTTAACTTTCCTTAAAGGCATCACCTTTATTATTTATTTATTTATTTTTAGAAGTGGGGTCTTGCTATGCTGCCCAGTCTGATCACAAAATCATGAGTTAAAGTGATTCTTCCACCCCAGCCTCCCAGCATGCCACTACGTGTGGCTATTACTTTGAATTAAAATTTTCCCCTCTTCTTCATAATTATAGTCCACTCAACTCACAAAAATTAATTCAAGGTAGATAAAAGACTTAAAATATAAGGCATAAAATCATAAGATTTCTAGAAGAAAATGTAGGAAAAACTCTTCTAGATGTTGGCTTAAGCAAAGAATTTATTACTGAGACTCTAATGACAATTACAGCAACAACATTGATGGTACTTGATTATATTAAAAAGCTTCTGTATAGCTAAGGAAATAATCAACAAAACAAATAGCCTATGGAATGGGAGAAAATTTACAAGCCATTCATCCAGTAAAGGGCTAATAACTAGAATCTACAAAGATCTCAAGCAAATAGCAAGAGAAAAACAAAAAACTCCATTAAAAAGTTGACAAAAACATAAACAGGAGCTTTTCAAAAGAAGATAGACAAGTGACCAATAAACACATGAAAAAATGCATGACACCACCAATTCAGGGAAATGCAAATTAAAACCAAAATGAGATATCACCTTACCCCTACTAGAATGGCTTTATTTAAAAAGTCCAAAAATAGGGCGGCACCTGTGGCTTAGTCAGTAAGGCGCCAGTCCCATATACCGAGGGTGGCAGGTTCGAACCCAGCCCCAGCCGAACGGCAACAACAAAAAAAATAGCCGGGCATTGTGGCGGGCACCTGTGATCCCAGCTACTCAGGAGGCTGAGGCAAGAGGATCACCTAAGCCCAGGAGCTGGAGGTTGCTGTGAGCTGTGTGATGCCATGGCACTTACCGAGGGCGATAAAGTGAGACTCTGTCTCTACAAAAATAGTAGATGCTGGCATGGATGGTAGGACTGCAGATTGGTACGACCTCTCTGGAAAACAGTATGGAGACTGCATACAGAACTAAAAGTACATTTACCATTGGATCCACCAATCCCACTACTGGATATCTACCCAAAGAGAAAGAAGTCATTTTATTAAAAAAAAGAAAGAAAGAAAGAAAGAAAAGAAAAGAAATAGAAAAAAGAAAAGAAAAGAAGGACGGAAGGAAGGGAGGGGAGTGGAAGAGGAAGGGAAGATAAGAAAGAAAACAAAACCCGCCCACATTCGGATGTTTATCGTGGCACAATTCATAATTACAAAGATGTGGAATCAACCCAAGTGCCCATCAGTTCATGAGTGGATTAACAAAATGACATATATATGCATACCACAGAGGGCTGTTACTGCCTTTTGCAACAATGTGGATGGAACTGGAGACCAAATCTAAGCAAAACATGTACAAAAATGGGAAAACAGTACTTATACTCACTATTAAATTAGAACTACCCAATCAGCACACATTTACACAAAGGGAAGTAAAACTCAGTAGAAATCAAGAAGAGGGGAAGGGAGAAGAGGGGACGGGTAAAAACTTACCTAACAGGAACAATGAACACAACCTGGGTGGTAGGCACGCTTACACCCTGACTCCAGCATCACAAAAGCAAGCCACGAAACCAAAACATAACGTAGCCAGGTGCGGTGGCTCCCGCCTGTAATCCTAGCACTCTGGGAGGCCGAGGTGGGTGGAGTGCCTGACCTCACAGGTTCAAGACCAGCCTGAGCAATAGACCACCCCCCACCGACTCCCCATCTCTAAAAATAGCCAGGTGTTGTGACGGGCGCCTGTATTCCCAGCTACTCGGACGGCTGAGACAAGTGAATCACTTGATCCTAAGAGTTTGAGGTTGCTGTGAGCTGTGACACCACAGCGCTCCACCGAGGGTGACAAAGGAGACCCTGTCTCAAAAACCAAATCAAGCAAACAAAAACATTGGTACCCCCCTTAATATTTTGAAATAAAAATAAAATGTAAAAAAAAATTAAAAATGCGCTACCAGGGAAGTACCAAAGATCTTCTTTTAATGTTTAAAGTGGAGAAAACAATTCTATGTCCAGGTTGTTCCAAATATTGTTTTTGAAAATATAGACTATGATGAATTCTAGTGGGAACTTATTAGCCTCAGGATTCAATAGTTCTAACCTTAGGTTGGGTTTAAAGCAATCTCCAAGTGCATAAAAGAGCTGTGTTACTAGAAGAGTAAGTTACTAGAAGAGCTGTGTTACTAGAAGTTTATACTATAATATTGAAAATATATTGAGGTAGAATAAATTATTTAAGTCCCCTTTCACCCTAAGACCATTTGTCTATTAATTCTATTTCATTTTGCTCTAAGAAGATTAAAAACAATTTTACATTCTAATATTTTCATCATAGTCAACTGACCTAATTACAAATATCTTTTTTTTTTTTTTTTCTTTTTTGAGACAGAGTCTCATTCTGTCACCCTGGGTAGAGTGCCGTGGCATGGTAACTCACAGCAACCTCAAATTCCTGGGCTGGAGCAATCCTCTTGCCTCAGCCTCCCAAGTAATTGGGAATACAGGTGCCACCATGACACTGGCTATTTTTTCTATTTTTAAAAAAGACAGGGTCTCACTCTTGCTCAGGCTGGTTTCAAACTCCTGAGCTCAAGCAATCCACCCACCTTGGCCTCGCAGAGAGCCAGGATTACAGGAGTGAGCCACTGTACCCAGCAATAATATTTGTTTTTAAGATTTGAAAAAAAATACTGTACACAGAGAATGCAGGCAGGAGTTCACGTGTCAGCGAGTAAACCAGAGGAAGGTAATGACTTGGTTTATGCCCATCAGTCTGAAAGTGCATTTTACATACCAGAGAGCAAACCCGTTTGGGTTTGTTTTGTCTCATTTCCCAAGCAGATTAAAGTGGGGAGTGTGGAATAAACTTCCAACCTGGGCCATGGCTGTGCCCACCCATCTCCAGGAGTACCAGAACTATCCTTTATGCCCAGGGTAACAAAGCCATTTTTAAAATGCTTTTTAAAATCACCAGTAACAATATCCTACTGGAAACACAAAATTGGAATATTAGTCCATGAAGATTTATTTTCTCTCCCAAAAGTAAACATAATGTTTCTCACATTTCCTAAAAACAGAAATGTGTATTTTGATTTGATGAGAAAAAAAATAGAAAGATTCTGGGCCTGTGGGTCAAAGGAGTAGGGCGCCGGCCCCATATACCGGAGGTGGTGGGTTCAAACCCAGCCCCGGCCAAAAACTGCAAAAGAAAAAGGGAAAGGGGAAGATTCTTATTATTGGCAGGGAAGGAGAAGGAGAATTTGTGCACCCCGCTCAACCTATCCCCCAGTTTCTTTGTTGGTTCGGATTCAAAGAACTTAAAATGCCATTTCTGATTTCTTTAATGTCCTTGTATTTCTGTGGCTTCTTTTTATCTTCTCATTTATCAGATATTTTTAATTAAATGAAACTAAAATAAGAATTATGGTTTTAATCTATAATCTTACATTTGGCTTCTGCCATATCTTCTAAAACATAACGAATTAGCAAAGACACCTTTCTTGGTGGTATTCAACTCACATAACATCTAAGCCAGGCGCTGTGGCAGGCGCCTATAGTCCCAGCTACTCGGGAGGCTGAGGCAAGAGAACCGCCTAAGCCCAAGAGCTGGAGGTTGCTGTGAGCTGTGATGACACAGCACTCTACCAGGGGCAACAAAGTGAGACTCTGCCTCTAAAAATAAATAAATAAATAAAAATAAAAAGAGACTAGAATTTTTCAAAGACTGGAGGCATTCTCCAGTGTATAAAGTCAATTGATTGAGACACACATTATCTTATGCAAAGAAAATTATAAATGACAGGCAGATTGTCCTTCCTCCCATGCATTTTGGTTGTCAGAAAAGTAGACTTCATTCTTTTCATGACCCACCATTTTCAGCTTTAGCCACCAGTTCTTGGCGTGGTTTGTAAGTACTTAGAGTTTGTCATCCTTGTTGAGTGGCATTGGGCCAGGGAGATACAAGACAGAAATTTTCCCTTCAATGAATTTCAGTGATAAAGATTTAATGGAAACAGAAATCAAAGAGAAAGTTGTCTGGCATGCATATTTTAAATATGGCAAGCTTCCATTTGGTTAAGAAACCCTAAAATCACTTAATAACAAAAGTACGTAGACACAGAATCTTCTGAAGGTAGAACATTCCACTGCCAGTTCCCCTTCTAAAGGACTCTTCAGTGAGCGCTGGACATTTCGGTTAAAATCCCAATTGCCTTTGGAAATAGCGATCAGCGTGAAGTGGTGGACGAGGTCCTTTGCCCGGTACAGAAAAAACTGCCCCAGTGCTGTGCAAATCACGGTCGCTTTTCCTCAACGAGTGGGAAGAAAGGAAAAGACAGTGAGAGGCTGCCTCACTGGTGATTGTCACCACGTGTACAAAGAAACAACAAAATCATACTTTTCCCTCTGATTCCCACCACTCTGGAGAACACCTTTCTCTTTCCAGGGAAAACAGCGAGTCCCCGGGAAGCAGAAAGCTACAAGTGGAAGAGGGAAACAGCAGCCAGCAGCCGGCCAGCGGGCTGGGGTTTGACTGAGCTCTGCAGAAAACGTAGACACACAAGTGAGGCCAGATTCGCGCCAGTAATTACCCCGGCTTTGAACAGCGATAAGTAATCCCCATGGCAACCTCGCTCTGCAGAGACCATGCTTGTAGAAATAGCCCTGTTCAATCACCTTGATCGCATCCTTTAAAATACCTGCTCTTGTCCCAGAAAACGGTGAGCAAAACAACAAAAAATGTTTAAGCTGTGGTTGGGTGCTAGCCCACATCCTAAAGGAAGAAGACGACGGGAAAGTGTGTTTTCCTGCCTCCCTGCCCACCCTTCCAGACTCCTCCAATTCCCACACCCTCTATCCCCCTCCCTCCCTCTCACCCCTTCAGGCAGCGGAGAGGGCCCCTGTCTTCTGCATTCAAGAATCTTGAGAGAAGGGCAGTACTCATCGCTCAGTGGGTAGGACCACTGGCCACTAATCTGGCCTGGGCCAGCTAAAACAACAACAGTGACAACTGCAACAACAACAACCAAAAATTAGCCTGGCATTGTGGCGGGCGCCTGTAGTCCCAGCTACTTGGGAGGCTGAGGCAAGAGCATCGCCTAAGCCCAGGAGTTTGACGTTGCTGTGAGCTGCGACTCCAGGGCCCTCTTCCCAGGGCAACATAGTCAGACTCTGTCTGAAAAAAAATCTTGAGAGAAGTTTTTCTAGTTTCCAAGCAAAAAGAAATGAGCAACAGTTTCCACTCATATTTTTTCTCCATGTTATTGAAATGAAACCCTAAGTTCCTTAAGCAAAGCGGTGGTTAATGATCTGAGACTTGCCCATGATGCTCCTGCAACTCTGTAATGAAAGCCCCCAGTTTAGTCCTCAGAAGTGAATTATCTCATCCAAAGCAAGGTCTCCACTGTGGCCGAGCCTAGGGCTCCTCGCTGCGCTGTGGCTTGAGCTCTCTGGCAGATCTGCCCCGCTTTGCTGGCTCTTGTGCCATTTCTGGGAAGCATGAGCAAAGCCCTCAGAGCCACACCAGCATCAGACAAAGGAGCACTGAGGGCCGTCCCAGCCCCTCTATTTCATGCCCCTGAGCTTCCTAGCAGAGTCTCAGAACCCAGGTGATAAGGAAGGGCGAATAGTTCTCTGACAGCAATACAGCATCACCCTCTTGCCTCTCTCCTTTCTGTTATGCATACAGCAAGTTCACTACCAGGCTTTCAGAGCTAGCAGCAAACTCATGTACAAAATAAAAGGAGAGTGATGAATGTAATTACTATGCTTTCTGTACCTTTTCTATTTCCGTAAGTCTTCAACATTCATACAGTCATTCAACAAACATTTATAGAGTACTTATTATTCATCTGCTGCTCTTCTGGGTTGTGGAAATTCAGCAAAGAGCAAGATGTGAACTGTGCCCTGTAGAAGCTCAGAGTCTAATGGGAAGAAACCCAGATGTGTGAGTGAAAGTAAAAAGTACTGCAGGAACCATGAGACAGGACCCCCTAAGCTATCCATACCGGAGGACGATTGAGAGAGGGTGGAGAAGGGAGGTGGCAGAGGGGAGATGGAAAGGTGTGGAACGCGCAAGGTGCTTGCCAGAACTGTTTGAGAGAAGCAGGGTGGAAGAGCCCTTAACTAATACAGGTTTCAATCCCCATCTGTAGAGTGGAGAGAATTCTTATTTTCAAGGGTGGGTATGAGAATCAAATAACATGTTAAAAGCCCAACATCACACCTGGCTTAGCATATGTTATGCACCTCTCAAACAGATTAGGAAAGTTACTGTTATTAAGAGCTGACCAAGAAGTCAGACTCAGCAAATAGAGTTCTAGTCATCAATCAAAACAGATGACTTCGACTTAAACTAATCTGACTTTCAGAGGTAACAAGCTATTGCGCATGATATGTTAATTGACTAATGTTCTTACTGTACGTAAGTCTGAACTTTTTTGGAGTTTGATTTTTGTTACTATTTCAATTGCTACCCCCCATTGCCTACCCAGTGTCTTCAACTCTCAAGAAGCAAATTAAATTGTTCTGGAAAAATGTACTCTTCACAAAGGCTCGTTGATTGCAATACAGCATTTTGTAATTTTCTGTGTGATTATAGAGTTTGTGTTGATTTGTTCTAATAACTCTTCACATAGCAAGTTACTCAGCCTGATCTGTAATTTCCAGAATGAAAGTTTACTCACTTAATGAAAGAGAGAGGGAGGGAGGAAGGAAGAGGGGAAGAGAGAGAGAGAGAATAAGCCTGTTTTCTCTTTTTTCTAATTTGTAATAGGCATTTTATTTTTTTCCACAATTATACTCTCTTCTTAATAGTTTTTAAATTTACCATTGCATCATGCACATTAGGTGAGTCCCCCCTTTCCTCCACTCTCTCTCCTCTTCCCTTCTACTTTCTGGACTATAGTTATGTTTTGCCATTCATATGCATGTATAGGTGGTTATAAATTGATTTCATACTAGTAAGGAGTACATTGGATACTTTTTTCCCCCATCTTGAGATACTTTACTAAGAAGAATATGTTCCAGCTCTATCCAGGTAAACATAAAACATGTGAAGTCTCCATCTTTTTATGGCTGCATAGTATTCTATGGTGTACATATACCATAATTTGTTAATCAATTCATGGGTTGATGGGCACTTGGACTGTTTCCATGTTTTGGCTATTATGAATTGAGCTGCAATAAATATTCTGGTATAAACGTCTTTGTTGTAAAATAAATTTTGATCATCTGGGTATATACCTAGTAGAGGAATTGTGGGATTGAATGGAAGCAATTTTTCATCTGTTCTTTAAACCCAATTCTTTATAATCCCTTGGCGTAGTTCATAATGTGGGATTAGGGCAGATTTTTTTATGTTAGTGCAGCAGTTCTCAACCTGTGGGTCGCGACCCACAGGAACTGTATTAAAGGGTCATGGCATTAGGAATGTTGAGAACCACTGATTAGTGGGACACTTTGAAAACCCAGTGCTATTACTTTAGAAGTTTTAGAAGATGAAATAGTCATATTCACAGTTAGTAACCTCCTCCATGCAACTTTGAAGGCTTCAAGAAAGCCTCAGTGATAAAATAGCCATGCGTTGCCTAAAGATAGGGATATGTTCTGAGAAATATGTCGGTCGGTGATTTCAGGGTTGTGCAAACAGAGTGTACTTGGACAAACCTAGGTGGTGCAGTCTACTATGTGACTAGGCTATATAGTATGGCATATTGCTCCTAGGCCACAAACCTATATAGTATGTTAATGCATTAAATACTGTAGGTGATTCTAATACAAGGGTAAGTGTTTATGTAAACATGTGTAAACATAGAAAAGATAAATCTAGCACATAGCATAAAAGATTAAAAAATGGCACACTGCTATGAATGAAGCTTGTAGGACTGAAAATTGCTATCGGTGAATCAGTGAGGGAGCAGTGAATGTGAAGGCCTGGGACATTACCAAACACCACTGTAGACTTTAGAAACACAGTACACTTTGGCTACACTAAACTTATAAAAAAAATAAGGTAGTAATAATAGCAATATGAGGTTATGATAGCTGGGATGTCACTAGGTGGTAGGAATTTTTTAGCTTCATTAAAATTTTATGGAACCAGGCCAGGTGTGGAGGCTCCTGCCTGCAATCCCAGTACTCTGAGAGGCTAAGGCAGGTGGATTGATTGAGCTTAGGAGTTCAAGACCAATCTGAGAGAGAGTGAGACCCCGTCTCTAGCAAAAACAGAAAAAGTAGCCAGGCATCATGGTGGGCACCTGTAGTCCTAACTACTTGGGTGAGGCAAGAGGATCACTTGAGATCAAGAGTTTGAGGTGATTATTATGCATGTCATTATGTATGACTGTATACTAGTAAGGTACAGAAAATACATGAATATAAACACATTGCTTGAGCACCTACTGTATGTGAGATGCTGGATTAAGCACTTCATGCATATTAGCGTATATTGTTTATCCTCGTGTAAAAGAAGTGACAAGCGTACAACTTACCCAATGACGCACAGCTAAAAGGAGCCAGCGCTGGTATTTGAGTGGAGATTTGTTGGATTTTACAGCCTGGACTGTACCTACTTCCTTGAGATTCCTCTAGAGCAGTGTTTTCAAGATAGTATCTAACAGAATGCTGTATTCCTCAAGATAATAATAGATATTGCCATAGGAGTGTCAAATAAAGTTTAGAGGCATTAACATTAAAAAAAAGAAATGAGCTTCATGCCTCCTGAATGAAGTATGTTGTCAATCTCTGGAAGATTTAGTATGTACCATTTCTCACTCTCTTGAACACAGAATACTTATTCTTCACGGGATGACAGGTAATACCTCTCGGAAGAGCATTCTTTTTGCTATTTGGGTCAAACCTAAAAGCAAATTACAATCTTGTACACCTTATAGGAATAATTCATTTCTGAGAAACTATGTCAGAGAGGGTTTTTGGAAGTTAAAAGTGTAATTACCATTAATTTGGATGGAAAAAATATGTGTTTCTGGGTCCCCAAATCAAAATTTATTTATGTGTGTTTTTTAAATTCATTACAGAGAGCCCTGTTCTACTTTAATGTTACTTATCAGAGCATAATTCAAAAAGGAATTTTTCTTCTTCACTTTGTCTGCTGACAATTTATGGGGCAGTGAGCCGCCTTCCCTCAACACCAACCTCAATACCCTCTCTTGCTTCTCATCTTGCTAAATGTGCTCTTGCTTTAAGCTCTGAGAGCCCCCACTGACCTCCTGCCTAACCCTCCCCAGACTTCTGTCTTTCGGCCTCTGCTCGCTGCTTGACCATAGACTGTGTCCTGACATTCTTCTTTCTGACCATCCCCTCCCTTAGATGACAGGCTCCACCTCTCTCTTCTCTCTGCCCCTCTCTGTCAGCTTAGCAATTTCCAGGAACTGGGAGGAGAGCTGGGTCTGTGGAACCCAGTACAGGAGGGGAGGAGACGAGGTAAGAGGAGGGTCTCATGGGCCTTGATATGAAGTTTGCGTTTTAGTCTGCTTGGAGTGGGAAGCCACCAGAGGACTAGATGATGTGAATTACATTTTGAAAAGAGCACTTTGGGCTCTTGGCCATAGACTCTGTCCTGAAACTTCTCTATTCTGAATGGAATGTGGAGAGGCCTGGAGAGAGGGAGGGAGGAGAGTGTGAGGCAGGTCCAGGTGGGTGAGGCCAGAGGCCAGAGTGGGTTTGCGGAGGCAGGTGGGAAAAAGTGGTCGAATCTCACAGTGTTACGTTTTGCTATCCTGAGCAACTCCTGTTTTTCATCAATATTCAATCTGAGAGGACCTATTTACAAATAAGAGGGTGTCTGTAAAAAACTGGTGCATAAGACTCTGGTACACTCATCAGGTGATGGGTACCGATCAGCTGAGGGGCACTGATCATGGGTGCACTGATCCAGATGAGGGGCACCGATCAGGAGAGGGGTGCTGATCAGATGAGGGGCACCAATCAGGTGAGGGGCACTGATCAGGGGAGGGGCACTGATCAGGTGAGGACACTGATCAGGTGAGGACATTGATCAGGTGAGGACACTGATCAGGTGAGGGGCACTGATTAGGGGAGGGTGCTGATCAGATGAGGTGCACAGGCCCTCGTTCCCCACTGGCTGATGCTCCATAGGCAGGACTCTAGGCAGGTATGTCTTTTTGTTAATGTGTCTTTTTATGCTTCTAAAAATTCTACCATATGAGCACTGACCCTTCAAAGGTGGCTTTCGTCTGCCAGGTATGAGGGAGAATGTTCCTCACTTTCTGATCCACACTCTCTTCTAGAAGACTGATATGCCCACTCACAACTTTCCATTCCTCTTGAGATCTCAAAGCTTTGATGGTCTTTTAAAAAAGCAGTGAAGTAGATGCTACCTAATGTCAAAATCAGAGCAAATATGCAAAGGAAAGTGCTTTTACAAGTGCTTACAGGAAATCTGTCTCCCACTGGAGAAGACACCCTCAGTTGCCAAACTTTCCCTAGTGTGTGGAAGAATACTCGGGTGATGGGAGATAATTGTGAAAGGCAGGCGCTGGTAGTTATGACTTAGTGTCTACTGAGCTCCCATAGGGTGACAGTTGCTTCCTAATGCCACACAAAGTAAATATTTCCTTTTTTCTTTTCTTTCCCCTGCCTTGTGTGTTACAGGTTCTGTTAGTGCTCGATGTGACAACTCTGGACGGTGCAACTGTAAGCCAGGTGTGACGGGAGACAGATGTGACCGCTGCCTGCCAGGCTTCCACACGCTCACGGATGCTGGGTGCACCCAAGACCAGAGACCGCTGTGAGCATCTGGACCCCACTGTTGCTGTCACCAACTCACACAATGACAACAGTGTTAATGGCAGCCGCTTTCGCTTACAGAGCACCTATTGTGTGCCATACACTGTTCTGAGTACTCATGTGGGCTATTTAATTTAATCCTCAGGACAACCCTAAGAGGTTGGGGTTATCGCTATACTCTTTTTAAAGATAAGAAACTTAAACCACAGAGGTTAAGCTGCCTGATGTTACTGGGGAGGGTCCAGAACCCCTGCTCTTCACCATAATAGTTGCTTCCCAGATGAACTGGGATGGAGTTAAAGAGTCCTTCAAATTCTAACGTGGGACCAGTGAGTTTATAGAACTGTCCTGCCTTATGTTTGTCCCCTCTAGTTTGCAATATTCTCTGTCCCTCCTCAAATTCCTTTGTGGAAGAAGATGGAGTATATAAGTCACAAAACTGGCCTGTGGAGATGCAGAGCTGGCAGGGTGTTGGGATGGCTAGAGGGAAAAGAGGTTGGCGTGAAGCATCTGCGGGAAGGCCACCCACAGAGGAAGTGCTCCCCTTCACTCTGCCAGCCGTGGCCCTGGCGGCAACCACCCTCCAGCCATACCTGCGCTGTCCTGGCTGTCTGGGTCCCACTGGGACTTTGCAGAGATTATTCTCTTTTTATGATTCTTTTAGATCATCCTCAGAGACCCTCCCCTGGCCCACACTGCCTTTGCAGCCCTTTTAAAATCTGAAGTTTAAAACCTGCTGGCTACCCCCTCTTAGCTCCCCTCCCACTCAGAGTGAAGTACAAAGTGATCAAGGCCTGTGGGGCCACAAGGTCCTCCTCCAACTCTGCCCATGCCCAGCTCTCACTAGGCATCTTGCCCCCTGCTCCTCGCTCTCTGCAGCCATACCAGCCTTGCTTTCCTCTGCAAAGAGCCCAGCGTGTGGCCTTGGCCCTGACCTTAAACACTCTGCCTTCCCTGAGCTTGCAGATCTTTCTGGGCATCCCTTGTCTCTCCAAAGACCTCCCCTCATCAGCCCCCCCCCCTCCACATTCTCACTCTTGTTTTACTCAAGATCTCGTGTCCACCTCTCCCACATCCAGGGGGCCCCAGCGCAGCTGTGGGGGCTCATGCCTTCCTGCCCTGCCTGGAGATTCCTAGTGAAAGGGGTTGTGTCTGGTTTTTCTCAGTATCTATCCCCAGTTCTGGGAACCCAGTAGATGAGGAATGCGTGTCTGTTGAACAGTCCCCATCAGTAATGGGGAGGGCGCTAAGAGACGAAGGAGGCTGCGGTTGAAAGAGGAGGAGTGGGAAAGGCCATCAGCCTGACTGAACCTGGTGTCTGTCAAGGGTACTCCAGTTTTGCGCAGGATTTGGGTGGGTCATAGGGCAAGCAGAGGAGGAACAGATCAGGGAAAAGATGACACACCTGGGTTTAAAACCATGAGGTAACCACATGATTGTGTGCAAAAAGAGTGACAGAGACAGGGACGATTGTGCAAGAATTAAATGAAAGTGCTGATACCTTGAAATCTTGAGCTCAAGTGATCCTCTCACCTCAGCTTCCCAGAGTGCTAGGATGTAAGGTGTGAGCCACTGCACCCATCTGAAATGAATTCTAGCTCAGTATTGTTATTACCAAAACAAAGAATTGAATGGACTAAAATAGCAAGTAAATGGAATCAATCATGATAAAAACAGACATCATTGAATTAAATAGAGAAACAAATAATGAAATGTTTTAGGCTCAGTGCCTATGGCTCAAGTGGCTAAGGCGCCAGGTACATACATACACCTAAGCTGGCAGGTTCGAATCCAGCCCGGGCCCGCCAAACAACCATGATCGCTGCTACCAAAAAATAGCCGGGTGTTGTGGTGGGGGCCTGTAGTCCTAGCTACTTGGGAGGCGGAGGCAGGAGAATCGCTTGAGCCCACGAGTTGGAGGTTGCTGTGAGCTGTGACGCCACAGCACTCTACCCAAGGCGACAGCTTGAGGCTCTGTCTCAAAAAAAAAATGTTTTAAAATGTCAGTGAATCAAATAGTCAACCAAAGTAAAGTAAGCAGTTCAGTGATAAACTTGGTCATGTTAGGGGTTCGTAGCATACCGTTCATGTTTGGGCTGCTGCCAACCACCCACGTTCTGGGCAGCACCTGGCATAGACAACAGAGTCTGTAAGACTGTGAGAGAGCCACATGGACACGATTGCTAGAAGTTTCATAGAAGAAGAACTTGCCCAGCACAGTGACGTTTGCTTGTGAGCAGATGGCCCTTATGTGCATAGTTGTGAAGTATTTGGAAATGTGTCCCTAATTTTCTTTTTCTCCTTTCCCAGAGACTCCAAGTGTGACTGTGATCCAGCTGGCATCGCGGGGCCCTGTGACTCGGGCCGTTGTGTCTGCAAGCCAGCTGTCACTGGAGAACGCTGTGATAGGTCTGTGTGAACCCTATAGACTGCAGAGAGTGCCTTAGCAACTAGCGAGAAAATCAGCCCTTTGAAAATCAGCCATTATGGAAAGGGAAGCTTAAAGAATATATCTTTTTACCTTCTCTGTCCTCAGAAACTAGGCTTTAAAAACAAATACAACTGAACCCCCAAATCTCAATGAACTGCATACTCTGCTCTGTGCCCTTTCTTTTGTTTGTACTTAGCAGAGGCACAGGGCCCCAGAGAGTTCCCTCACCAGCTGGCTCTGGATCCCAGGTACCCTGTGCAAGGTGGTGTGCGATAATGAGATCACATGACATGGGCTGGTCCCAGGAAAGGCCTGGCCTAATTAAACATGTTGGGAAAATCCTTGCAAGAGGGACTATCCCAACACATGGCCATATATAACCATCACGTATGAAAAAGGGACTGCCCCGGGGATGGGCTGCTGGCAGGCAGGAACTGGCAACAAGATGAGAGCATTTGGGCGGCACCATGCGGAGGCAGGTGGAGCAGTGAGGGGCCATCCACTCTCTGCTGCTGGGGCAGGGCCTTCCTTAAGGACAAATTGCTCAGACTTAAAACACTCCCCTCCCTGAGACTGCTGTGAGCAGGAGCTCTGAGGCTAGCCTAGGAGGTAAAGATTTCTTCCTCATTGCCTTAAAAGTAAGAAAGCAGTTCTTTGGCACCTTGCCAATCACTACTACCTGGGCGAGGAAATGCCAACTATATTCCTAGCTTGTGTTTCCAGGGCTTCCTTGCTGCTGATGTTAGGGCAGGGAAAAATAGTTTCAGTTTTAAAAGAGAGTCACTTGCTGAAAGCCTTTCTAATTTCAACATTTAACACAGAAATTGAAAACCACATGAAACAAATGGTATCACCACCAATAATAAGAAATAGACCTCTACTGGGCAGCGCCTGTGGCTCAACGAGTAGGGCACCAGCCCCATATACCAAAGGTGGTGGGTTCAAACTTGGCCTCGGCCGAACTGCAAAACAAAAAAATAGCCGGGCATTGTGGTGGGCGCCTGTAGTCCCAGCTACTCGGGAGGCTGAGGCAAGAGAATCACCTAAACCCAGGAGTTGGAAGTTGCTGTGAGCTGTATGATGCCACGGCAGTCTACCAAGGGTGATAAAGTGAGATTCTGTCGCTACAAAAAAAGGAAAAAAGAAATAGACTTCTATTAAAAATGTGCCCTCCCAGTGACACCACCTTCCTTCCTCCCCAGAGGTGACCACTATTCTGACTTTTTACGGTAATTACTTTCTTGCTTTTCTTTCTAATTTATTACCTTGCTATATTCCTAAATAGTACCATTTAGTTTTGCACAATTCCCTTCCTTTCTATTCCGTCTGCTCCTTCTGCTCCTTCCCTTCCTTCCTTGTTTTTAAAATCTCTTTTAATCTAAAGATTTCCTTTCCATAAAAACCATAATAATTTTTTTGGAGACAGAGTCTCACTATGTCACCCTTGGTAGAGTGCCGTGGAGTCACAGCTCACAGCAACCTCAAACTCTTGGGCTTAAACAATTCTCTTGCCTCAGCCTCTCAAATAGCTGGGACTACAGGCACCTGCCACAACACTCGACTATTTTTTTGTTGCAGGTGTTATTGTTGTTTAGCTGGCCTTTAATAATTTTTTTAACCCTTGCTCTTGGAGAAAAAAAAACAGTGCTTGCTTATTTACAACTGTTCTCTGAAGCATCTTCTCATTGTAGCTAACCTGCTTCTCTGTGACATTATATAATGGACACACCTCCACCAACATATGATCCAATGGCTTAGACGGCATGATTTGGAGGCAGATGCACATGAGTTTGAATCTCGCCTGAGCTGCTAACCCAGCTATCTGTATCCTTGGACGAGTTTCTTAACTTCTTTGTCCTTGGTCTCCTCATTTAAGAAAATTGCAAATAATAATTCCTATCACAGAGGATGGTAGGGAGGCTCATGTGGGAAAGTATACAGAAGGTGCATGGCACAATGTAAGGGGTAAATAAGTGATGATTAAAGCGATCATCATTTCACGTGAAAGGCTGCAGTTACCTTGACAGAGACAATACGAGTCCTCCCCAGCTTTCCCTACCTTCTTCTCTGTGACCCCAACATCTAACACTTGCTGGCAGCTGTGGTCCTCATAGAAGCCACCAGGAGGAGGGTGGAATGCAAGCCTACGCTTGACTTTTGGAGAGTGTCTCTTCCATCCTTATTCTTTGTCATATGTTTTACTGCCCTTTCCCTGCATGAGACAGAGCCAGGGTACAAGGACAGGGATGGGTATCAATACCTGGTGGTCTTGTGAAGGGATCGGTATAACTGCATGGTGCTAAGGCAGAGCTTTGCCTCTCCTGGTCCCTGCTTCCCACTCTTGTCCTCATTAAACACATGCTTTAGAACAGGGCAGCTGGCATATGCTTGCCCTGCCCATCTGACCTCCACTTAATCCCTCCCCAAGGATGGGGTCAGACCACCAAGACCAAGGTGACTTTGTTCTACCACGGTGGGAGAGAGTGAATGGCCCCTCATGCTCTCTCACTTGGGAAACTGTTTGTCCCTCACATGGTCTGGGAGTGGAGGTGACATATGAGACGTGGTACTTTCCCTCTCTTGGAGTTAGTAGGGCCAAGTGGGAGAGAAGGTAGAACTGGGCTGACTCCATCATCATACTCTCTATATGGAATAAAAAGTAACCTGTAACATTATTGTGATTCCAAAATGCTGCTGCAGGTGTCGCCCAGGTTACTATCATCTGGATAGGGGAAACCCTGAGGGCTGCACCCAGTGCTTCTGCTATGGGCATTCAGCCAGCTGCCACAGCTCTGCAGACTACAGCATCCATAAGATCACCTCCACCTTCCAGCGAGGTACACCCTTCCTTTCCTAGGCTTTTGGTTTTAAAAGTACAGGGGTTTGTGCTTACAGACAGCCACCTCCCCAACCACACGATGGATTCTTGCATTATCTTTAGCAATGCTCTTCTAGTGTTTAATGGGCATTGTTTTGCCAGGCAATGAGGCATACCCTGATGTCTTTAAAAAATTATAGTTGTGGCTCAGCGCCTGTGGCTCAACGGGCTAAAGCGCCAGCCACATACACCTGAGCTGGCGGGTTGGAATCCAGCCTGGGCCCACCAAACAACAATGACGGCTGCAACCAAAAAATGGCCGGGTGTTGTGGTGGGTGCCTGTGGTCCCAGCTACTTGGGAGGCAGAGGCAGGAGACTCACTTGAGCCCAGGAATTAGAGGTTGCTGTAAGCTGTGATGCCACGGCACTCTATCCAGGGTGACAGCTTGAGGGTCTGTCTCAAAAAAAAAAAAAATTGTATAGTTTCTCAGGTTAGCATATGAATAACTTAAAAGAGTAAAATGAGACTAGACTTTTATCTCCCTGCACTCTCCATCCCCATCTTTTTCAAAGCCACAAAAGAAATATTTGTTTGGATTAGGGAGTTCATGGGAGCATTCCTGGCATTCGCATTCACTAATAATGCTGCTTTCATGTACATCAAATGAGTCATTTTATGTAAAATTAGTTACTGAGCTACAGAGCACTATAGAGATATTGGGAATTGATATTATTTCAGCTCCAAGTTTCCCTTAAAATATACTGAAACCTCTCACCTCATCAAGCCAGACTCTGTTTATGTCAATACAGACAGAGGGATGAAAACCTGCTCTCTTACCATGAGTCCAACTCACGCAGGAGCGCAGTCCAAGCAGCTGGGGGGTGGGGAGTGGAAGTGAGTGAAGTTGAGATCCCAGTAGAGGGGCACATGGGGAACTTTGAGGACTGAATGCAGATAGGAAAGTGCTGAGAAACCCCCCCACCTGCCACCACTCATTACCAGGACTTTTTGGCAGGCAAGTCTTGCCTTATTTAACCAATAAACAATGAGGGTTTGTTTCGCGTGCACGCTGGTTTTATTTGTGTCCAGATGCTGATGGCTGGAAGTCTGTCCAAAGAAATGGGTCTCCAGCGAAGCTCCAGTGGTCACAGCGCCATCAGGATGTGTTCAGCTCAGCCCGACGATCCGACCCTGTCTATTTTGTGGCTCCTGGTATGTCAGGGATAATTGTTCCTATAGATGTCAATTTATAGTACTATAGGAAGCTAAGATAGAAAAATGAAGTTAGAAAATATGGAAACCATATCACTTAGTATTCAAGGCAGTAGTATCCCCAGAAAGCAGTGGAGATGAAGCCCAATTTGATGACATCACTAGGACGTGGCCTAGTCAAGCAGAATGGGGTATCCCGGAGGCGCCTGCTTTAATCAAATGAGATGTTTCTGGATTTGCTAATTTATCAAGGACACTGGTCAAATCTATGGGTCTGTTAAGAAGCAGATGGAAAGGCAACAAGGCATTTTTTAAAGCTACAAACACTTGTAAGTTGAAAATATATCCATCAGTGGTATGTGTCTGAGTGGAAAAGCTCTAGCTAGAACTCGGATCCCAGTTCCTATCCTGAGCAAGCTGTTCTCTTAACCTCTCTGAAATTCAGTTTTCTCTATTAAATGGGAATAGGAATGCATACCTCCAAGAATTATTGTCATCAAATGTGGTAATGTTTGTGAAAGTATTCTCTAAACGAAGAATCATAGACAACGTGGCACTGTTATTGGGGTCTTTACCTATTAATCTGTCCTAAAGGCCATGCTATCAATCATCTAATAGATGGAATTGTCCTATAATGAGGCCCTTTTAGCATTTTAGTAACTGGTGGCTATGCCAAAAGTGGCACAGACGTGTTCAGTGCCAGGTTCTGACTGTTCTGCAGGATGGTTTGGGCAAGGTAACATAGGATTCCAACAGAAATTGATGATATTAATGCCAGCTTGCATGTGCGTTTACTTCTCCCATTTCACAACTGATCTTGATCTTTTAAAACTCTGTTTCACAGCCAAATTTCTTGGGAATCAACAGGTGAGCTATGGGCAAAGCCTGTCTTTTGACTACCGTGTGGACAGAGGAGGCAGACACCCATCTGCCCACGATGTAATCCTGGAAGGCGCTGGGCTACGGATCACAGCTCCCTTGATGTCACTTGGCAAGACGCTGCCATGTGGGATCACCAAGACTTATACATTCAGGTACAAAGAGAAACCACAAGCGGGGCAATAGAGCAAACCAAGACTAAAGTCCAATTCCTTTGATCTTTCGTTCAGTCATCATTTATTTGTTCAACAAGCTTTTCTGAGCACCAGGCAGGGTCCTCTGTGCTGATACAGGACATGTTCCTTCCCTCAAGCAGCTGGGAAAGAAAAATAAGCTGATGATTAAGAGACAAGGTGGACATAAGCGTTCTGACTGACTCCCACTGGACTGACCAAGGAGAGCTTCCCAGGAAGACATGACAAATGTGAAGGGCAGCATTCTAAAGAAAGAAAAGGAGGGAAAGGTTAATGAGGCCTAGGACATATCATGCTTGAGAAAGTTTTATGCATTTAGGAAACCAAGTGGTTGAGCGTGAGTGAAGCATGAAGTGTGGGAGAGGAATGCAGGGAGAAGGGAGGGCAGAGAAGGCGACGGGAACAAGGTCCTGGGAAGCCTGGGGTGGGGATTGCATGGGGTCCTGAATGGGGTGCATTCAGGCAGGTCAGGGAAGGGGCACTGTACCTACGAAGTGCTCAGTACTGCCTTAGAGGCTGGAAAATGAAGATGGAACATGGTCTTTGCCCTCCAAGAAATTGTAATCTAATAGGATATATAACATGTCAAAAATCAAACAATATATCAGGATAATTTAGTGGTAGTGCATGTTTATGAGGTTTTAGAAAGAACCACATTCTGCCTGGAGGAGTCAGGGAAAGTTTCACAGAGGAAATATCATAGGAGCTGAGATCGAAAAAGCACAGGGGGCTTTTGCAGGGAGAAAAGTCAGAGAAAAACAACCTTCACATGTAAATATGGGTAGGGGGACAGGGATAATATAGGAGGGAACTGACAAGCAATAGTTATGGCTGGAACACAGCATATACAAAGACTGTCCCAAAATGCATACTTTTTTTAAGAGAAAAAGCTATCTTACTCATACCTACTGCAGGGTGATGTTAACATTCATTTGATTAACCACGTCTTTTGAGCAATCCAATTCAATTACAAAAAGTAAGAGATAGATAACATCACTTAAAATGTGTATACCTTTTACTCTGTCTCCCACTCTCTCCCTCTGTGTGTCTCATGCCAGAAGTCTTAGGACTTGAGACCAAGCTTCTGGTGACGTGGCACCTGGATCTAGACTTTCCACTCTGGGACACCTGTCATCACTTCCTATGGGTTCTGCCCCTCATAGAGAGAGGAAGCTCCAAGTTCATGCTCAGTGGACTGGTTACTAGTCCTATACCCCCCTCTAAGTACGACTATGAAGGGGCTTAACTATTCCCACATTCTTGAACATAATTTGTATCAGAGAGGGATGTGATAAGAGTCAGATTTTTAAAGCTTTTGGTTTTAAATTATGCAGGTTAAATGAACATCCAAGCAGTAATTGGAGCCCCCAGCTGAGCTATTTTGAGTACCGGAGGTTACTGCGAAACCTTACAGCTCTCCGAATCCGAGCTACATATGGAGAATACAGTAAGTGGATGGATTTCTCTCTTCTTCAGTTTTAGTTTAACTTATCTCAGCTCTTCAAGGTGGTGACAGTCTCCAAACGAGTAGAAAACTACTTGATGGTTTTGACTTACAATCTCTGATTGAGTCTAAATTTTTGCAGTCTAGAAGTTTTTGAAAAAAGAATGTTTCTCTAAAAAGAGGTCAGCACCAATGAAGAATGAATGATACTACCTTGCTAAAAGAGTATATGAATTTGGATTAAAGCTCATCATTTGAGAAAGATACTACTCCACAACAAATGGACACATTTCCTTAGCTAGGAAATGGCGTCAAGGCCCAGTCCTATTTGTTCTTTAAGTAGCTTTTCCTCCGGGGTTTATATTTGATGCTACTGTATTTAACATTATATATTCTGTTAATTCCTTTCTTTGATCTTCATCTATTGGATCCTCCTAATCGCAATTGGAGTTTTTGTCTTTTCTTTTTTTTCTGGGGACAGAGTCTCACTCTGTTGCCCTGGGTACAGTGTCGAGGTGTCATCAGAGCTGACAGCAACCTCAAACTCTTGGGCTCCAGTGATCCTCTTGCCTCAGTTTTTCTCTCCCTCTTTCTTTTTTTTTTTTGTAGAGACAGAGTCTCACTTTATCACCCTTGGTAGAGTGCTGTGGCGTCACACAGCCCACAGCAACCTCCAATTCCTGGGCTTAGGCGATTCTCCCTCCTCAGCCTCCCGAGTAGCTGGGACTACGGGCACCCGCCACAATGCCTGGCTATTTTTCTGTTTTGCAGTTCAGCCAAGGCCAGCTTTGAACCCACCACCTTCATTATATGGGGCCGGCACCCCACTCGATGAGCCACAGGTGCTGCCCCAGTTTTTCTGTTTTTAATGGAAACAAGGACTTGTTCTTATTCAGGCTGGTCTAGAACCTCCAAGCTCAAGCAATCTGCCTGCCTCAGCATCCCAGAGTGGTAGGATTACAGGCATGAGCCATTGTGTCCAGCACCAATTGGAGTTATTTAACAAGAGTTCCTTAAATTTTTCAGCACTCATGTAAAAGGAAGCATGGCTAACATGCACCATTTCCCTGTCATTGATGCACAAATAAAATGGGAAGTATGAAAGGTGTTTACTAACAATTTATTGAATCTTTACTATATGCCAGATACATTATAATATATGCATTATCTCATTTAATTTTCACAGTCGTGATAGGAGATAGATACCACTGTTTGTTGTCTTGTATCTTGTATACTTGAGAAAAAACAGTCTGGTTGACTTGCCTGATTCACACAGCTAGTAAGGGTGCAGGCAGAATTTAGGCCTTGAGTTTTCTGACTCCAGAACCCACGTGTTCAGTGAGGACCATAGGTTGCTTGCGGTATGATATGTGAACACTGCCTCTCTTTGATAGGGAGTTAAGAGAAAAAAATCCCAATCTGACTTTAGTTCTTTAGACCTTACTACTTGCTACTCTCCTAACCTTTCTTGCAGGTACTGGGTACATTGACAATGTGACCCTGATCTCAGCCCGCCCCGTCTCTGGAGCCCCAGCACCCTGGGTAGAGCACTGTGTGTGTCCTGCTGGGTACAAGGGTCAGTTCTGCCAGGATTGTGCTTTTGGCTACAAAAGAGATTCTGCAAGACTGGGGCCTTTTGGCACCTGTATTCCATGCAACTGCCAAGGGGGAGGGGCCTGTGACCCGGACACTGGTGAGTGAGACAGTACCTGGACTAGGTGGTTGGGGGTGCAGCCCGGTGACTGGGTCTCCTGGGGAAGAGATAGAACTGTGTAGGAAAGACCATGCTTGAACTCACTTCAGAGAGGGGAGAGGATCAGGAGGCAGTGAAGATGGACGTGGTGCCTTATTACACTCAATCCTTTTCATTATGGAAGTGCCACAAGGTTGTGAGAAAGGTGCTAGGTTACAGGAAATGGCTGTCATGGTTCAGTGTTGGGTGGGGGAGTTGGTGTCCAATTGCAAGAATTGTGTGGGGAGATCAAAGGCAAGTAGTGTTCTAAGGGGTGCCAGGCCT
This sequence comes from Arctocebus calabarensis, assembly GCA_963573935.1. Lineage (NCBI taxonomy): Eukaryota > Metazoa > Chordata > Mammalia > Primates > Lorisidae > Arctocebus > Arctocebus calabarensis. Next base: position 31,653 of record CAUYON010133545.1, read on the forward strand.
GGGAGCAAGGGGGACCATGTTAAGTTACAGATAGTAAAGGAAGTGTTTGTCTACTCAGCATGGGAGAGTGAGGGTGAGATTCAGGGTCTTAGCCAAGTCTGAATTTGGAACTAGAGCAGGGGTAAATGCCAGTGCTCAGACACTTCAGGGGAAAGCCTCAGCAAAGAAGGCTTTGACTTTCTACCATCTGACCCCAGCATCATCTGTATTGAAGGAAATGTATTGTCTGACCTTGTTCACTTCTCTTCCCCTCCATCTTCTGCCTCCCAGGAGATTGTTACTCTGGGGATGAGAATCCTGATATTGAGTGTGCTGACTGCCCCATCGGTTTCTACAACGATCCGCATGACCCCCGCAGCTGCAAGCCCTGCCCCTGTCACAATGGGTTCAGCTGCTCGGTGATGCCCGAGACGGATGAGGTGGTGTGCAATAACTGCCCCCCTGGAGTCACCGGTAAGACCCTGGGCCTGCTCTGCCACCTGCTTCTTTCCGTCCTGATGTCATGAATTCATGTAAATAGCATCTATTCCAAAGAATTTCTAGGAAAGTATGATTACTTAGGGTTAATCTAAATGTGCTCATTCTAATGGTGATGTATGAAAGAGCAGACACTGCAGCGCCCAAGAGGTGAAGTACAGGGCAGTGTACAGTTATGGAGGAAACATCTAAGGCAGTTTGGGGAGGTCTGTGAGTAGGAGATAATGTTTTCAGACGAGATACATGGTTTAAGTTGGTTTTGTATTTTTAATGAACCAAGGTAAAGAGGGAAAACTTAGTGACCTCTGAAATGTCCTGTCCTCTGCTGGTCGGTCTAAAAGAAGACGTAATTCTTCAGCAGCAGCGTTGGTGGTATCTCACCACTTCTGTGGAGCTGCTAGCTTTGCCCCCAGCTAGCTGGCTAAGCCTCTGAGTGGTGCCACTCAGCTCTAAAATCTGAGGCGCCCCTGGAGTGAGAGAGCCAGTCCTCCATGCGCGCTGGCTTCTGAGGGTGTGGTTCTGGCCTCCCAGGGCAAGTGCATTTCCAGAGCAGTGATTTTCAGCCTTTTTTTTTTTTTAATCTCCCAGCACATTTGAACCTATAATTAAACATCTGCAGCACACTAGAGTATGTTGATTTTGCAAAAAAAGAATATACTTTCAAAACTAATTGAATTAATGATCTTTAAAAATTTTCACCAACTGAAAATGTTCCCTGTCTGGTCTTGCTGCCAATGAATGCCCACTTGGGCTTGGCCATTTGTTCCTTCCCAGGTGCCCGCTGTGAGCTCTGTGCTGATGGCTACTTTGGGGACCCCTTCGGAGAACGTGGCCCAGTGAGGCCCTGTCAGCCCTGTCAGTGCAACAACAATGTGGACCCCAGTGCCTCAGGGAACTGTGACCGGCTGACCGGCAGGTGTCTGAAATGCATCCACAACACAGCCGGCGTCTACTGCGACCGGTGCAAAGCAGGCTACTTTGGGGACCCACTGGCTCCCAACCCAGCAGACAAGTGCCGAGGTGGGACTGCATGCCCAGAGAGGAGGTGTCTCTGTGTGTGTGTATGTGTACATTTGTACGTGTGAGCTCACTAGCATGGACACATGTCAGCGAGGGGAGATGGCACTTAATATCATGATGCTGCTTCGCTTCTCTGACCAAACTGGCCGGTGAGTGGCCTCGTCCTCTCACCTGTCGAGGGCTTTCAGACCTGTGTTCCTTGTAACAGGTCTATGGTAGTCAGAGCTGGGTTAAAGCTGGGAGAGAGAAGTGGAGAAAAGGTTAGGTTTACATTCCAAAGTGAAAGAGGAGGTAAAACGGGACAGTGTCCTATGCCCAATCCCAAGGCAGGCTGGCAGAGAAGCGGCTGCCAAACCTGTCATAGAAAAGTAATAAATGACCAAGGCTAAGCCTGATTAAACTGCAGTGGGGAGGGGAATGGCCTGCAAAGTAGTTAAAGAGACCCTCTCAGGAAGCCAGCGTGATAGATGTGCAGAAAGGTAAGAGTTGAAAGTTTTCCTAAAGAGATGGCTTCAAAGCAGCCGCTGTTGGGGAACATTCCTGAGGGCAGATTCAGATCAAACGAATGTGCAGACCACTCCTCTTGCCCAGCTGTTCCTTCCAACCATAGCACATGTTATATTCTAGAGGAACTGGCCTATAGTGCAGGTTCACCCCTGAGTCCCAAGCCAACCCTGGTGCCCAGAACTCAGGAGCTTGCTTACTATAAGAAGCACAGACTGGGGGACTCCTGGTCTGCAGGGAGCCCACAGCCTCTCATTCATACCAAAGTCTCCACCTGGAAATGGCTGAGGACCTCTGTGCAAGCTGAGGTTTCTCTTTAGGGGCACAATCACTGGGGGATTTGGATTTATGGGCCAGACCAGCCCTGACCCCAACCTCTGTGGTAGCTGTGATATGCTGGAAATCACACCATGAGAGGAGGAGCCCCCTCAGCAGTGCTGAGTTCAAGTCTAGTTTTGTAACGTACCAATTATTATGCTGATGATGCCAATTAATCCTTTTGAGCCTGTTTCCTCATATGAATGAATAATATTTAACTCAAAGTGGTAGTTACAAGGAAGCACACTGTAAACTCTGTAATTCTAGCTACATATTCTAACTATCATTGTAGCTATCATTCTAAGTTATTAATAGAGATTTCACTGGCTTTTAGATCACACATTTCTTCATTCAACTATCTTTTATCAAGCATGTCTACCATCTACCCAATAGTGTAGACCTAGACACTGAGGTTATAATGAATAAGTCATCCCGGCTCCGAAAGAACTTGTATGCTAAAAAGGAAGGCATACAAATGTGTATACAAATAACGGTAGTATACTTAGATATGTGACTGGTGTTTTATAAGCACTGAAGATAGAACAACTCAGGGAATCACTGTCACCCAGAGAACCACTGTAATCATCAGAGCAGTGCCTCACCCACTGTTATAGGATTATCTCCTAAAACAGAACCTGGCATATAGTAGGTGCTCAATCAATTTGATTGAATGACTAAAGATGCTGCTTTCCTACTGTGTTTCCCACACCAAGGCAACAGACCAGAAGGAAGAGAACATGGGTTCTTTCTGAGCTCTCACTGAAGCTTGGCATTTACTTGCTGCGTGACCTTGGGCAAATTACTCAACTCCTCTGAAGTCATATTCCTCATCTATAAAATAGAGGGAAATATCTATATCAGGCGTAGAATGGGCCTGGAAGAAATGCCATTCACCTCAAGAGCAAAGCCAGAGTGCCGATGGAACATCAAATAGGCTTTCAGTTTAATGGGAGGAAGAAAATGAGGGCTGCCAGAAAGGTCAGACTGTTGTAATCTCCCTGCAGCCACATACACCAAACAAATCTGCCAGATGGTTCCTAAGACCTGTCTGTGTTATGAAGATGCACATAGCCAAGAGATGACTCCGACACAAAATGCATTAATAAAGGCAAAGAAGAATTCTCTGCCTTTAGATTTCATCTTCCTTGTATTTTCGCTATACCTCCAGTTTCTGGGATTAGTTTGATGTAAATCTCCATTTGTCTGTCATCTCCAGCTTGCAACTGCAACCCAATGGGCTCAGAGGCTGTGGAGTGTCGAAGTGATGGCAGCTGTGTCTGCAAGCCAGGATTTGGTGGCCTCAACTGTGAGCACGAGGCATTAAGCAGCTGTCCAGCTTGTTACAATCAAGTGAAGATTCAGGTGTGTATGCTTCTCCCTCCTGCCCCCTAGACCACAGAAGCAAATCCTCAAGCATCCACTGGGTGGTTCTGTCACAGATCCAGGACCCTCTAGTCTACTGGAGGCAGAGTAGAGATCCTTTCTTTCTTTAAAAATTGCTTTATTTTTTAAAGTTCTGTATAATAATACTCCAGCTTTAGGTTCTCATATATGTCATTTTCAAAACTCCTTTTCCAGATTGTCTCATTTGGACACTCATGATCGTTTAGTCAAGTTGGAAGAAAAAGTATTCTGACCTCAATTTTCAATGTTCAAAGTCTCAAAAATGCTTGCAGTTTTACAAAGTGGCATGGCTAAGGGGAACCAGGAATCCCACACATGTCCTCTGATTCTGAGCTCCATGTTCTCCACTGTAACATGCCACTTTCCACTTAGACTCCACCCCCCCAAATGAAGAAAAACGTAAACATAAAAGGTGTGAGTACTTCAGAAGGTATCATGGCTTTCCAAACAGGAATGACTTCCAGAAACTTCTCATTTGAATTCCAGAGAGAAACTCGATGCTGTTGTTAATTATTAATTATAATTTTTCTGGAATGAGGAGTGGTGGAGAAAAGGCCCAAACAGAACTCCAAATGTAGAACAAATGTTCTTTAGAGTGTATCTATTTAATAAGACTTTAATAGCACTTTCTTTGTGCCAGGCACTGGTCTAAGCACTTTACAAACAGTAACTCTTGTGGTCCCAGTAATAATTCTAGGAAGTATTATTATTATTTTTTATTATTCCCATTTTATAGATAAAGACAGTGGCTTGCCCAAAGTCACACAGACAGCGAGTAGTGCGGCCAGGATTCAAGCTCATGGAATCTAAGCTCTAAAGTCTAAATTGTTAACCATCATGACATGCCAAACATTTCTGGACTTTTAGATTTTATCCCTTGCGTGCCTAGTACTGGACCACTGTTTCCATCCTCTGTCTGATCCTCTTTCTTTTGTGGTTTCAGATGGATCAGTTCATGCAGCAGCTTCAGAGCCTGGAGGCCCTGATTTCGAAGGTGCAGAGTGGTGGCGGAGCAGTACCCAATACAGAGCTGGAAGGCAGGATGCAACAGGCCGAGCAGGCCCTCCGGGACATTCTGAGAGAAGCCCAGATTTCAGAAGGTGATGATACCAACTTCCCTCTTTAGACAGAAGAGAATTCATAGTCCTACACTAGGTCACGGAGTCTTCTGTGGACATTAGTTCAGCAGGTGTCACCAGCTAGCCCTGGGAGAGGTAGAAGAACTATTCGTGACATTCCCCTGGGACCTGACTGATGGAGATAAAAGAATGGTTGCACACGTGTATCTATTGGGTTTTTGTAACTTTGCCATTAGCCAGTCATCCTCCATTATGTTTAATAACTCTTGCATCCTGACCCAGAAGGTGCTCATCCTTCCTTTCCTTCTTGTGTTTAGGTGCTAGTAGAGCCCTCAGGCTCCAGTTGGCCAAGGTGAAGAGCCGGGAGAACAGTTTCCAGAACCGCCTGGATGACCTCAAGATGACAGTGGAAAGAGTGCAGGCTCTGGGAAATCCGTATCAGAACCGAGTTCAGGATACTCGCAGACTCATTACTCAGATGCGACTGAGCATGATGGAAAGTGAAGCTGCCCTGCGAGACACGGTGGGTTTTGCTGGCTTGGGTACTGAGAATCCTGCTGTGATGGAGACCCACCTGTAGATCTCGCTGGCTCACTTGCTCCCTCTGGGCTACCTGACGGGTACTTGGACTTCTCTTCCTTATAACGGTCAGACTACTCTGTCTTTGGCCTCCTATAGCTGTCCATTGTACTACATTAGCTTTTTCTCCCTAGTTCATTTATTTCTAACCACATGCTTACCTCGGGCCTGCCTATCCTTCCTTCTTTCTGCCAATCTCCTAGCTTGTTAACTGCCACAGGCAGGATTTACTTTTGTTCATATTTGCATTCTCAGCCCACAGCATAGTATGTGGTTGTGGTAAATGTCTACTGCATGAATGAATGGATGGATAAAGAAATGAATGAAGGCATGAATGAATGAATGAATGAATGAAAAGGAAAGGAAGGAAGGAGCCCAATAAAGACATAGTTTTCAAAATTAAAAAGAATTGTTGCCAATATAATTTTCTTAACAATATAGTTTGTAGTGTGGTAGGAAGGAAAAATTTGATTGAACATGCTTCTATTTCTGAATTAAGAAGATTGTTGTGACAGTAATGTAAGTGGTGGGAGATGAATAAAGGAAATTAGGAGATAATCAGATACTACAATGAGGAACTCACATTAAAAAATATGTATTGGTTTTTCCCTTATTACAAAAATATTTATTGTAGAAAATAAGCAAAAATTCCCTATAATCCCATTATTACTAAACACTATTAAAACTTGCTATACATTCTACTGGACTTTATTTATTTTTTTATTTTTTATTTTTTTTTGAGACAGAGCCTCAAGCTGTCACCCTGGATAGAGTGCTGTGGTATCACAGCTCACAGCAACCTCCAATTCCTGGGCTCAAGCGAGTCTCTTGCCTCTGCCTCCCAAGTAGCTGGGACTACAGGCGCCCGCCACAACGCCCGGTCATTTTTTGGTTGCAGCTGTCATTGTTGTTTGGCGGG
>CAUYON010133546.1:0-29456 GCA_963573935.1 Arctocebus calabarensis
GAGGTGGGGTGGAGGGAGGGTAATTGGTGGGGTCACACCTACGGTGCATCTTAGAAGGGTACAGGCGAACCTTACTAAATGCAGAATACAAATGTCTTCATACAATAACTAAGAAAATGCCATGAAGGCTACGTTAAACACTTTGATGAAAATAGTTCAGATTGTATATGAAACCAGCACATTGTACCCCTTGATTGCACTAATGTACACAGCTATGCTTTAATAAAAATAAAAAAAGAAGGAAGTTTTAAAATCAACAAAGTTTCCATTTTAGGAAGCTAAAAATAGTAAACCAAGTTTAAACACACGTAAGTATAAGCAATGCATTAATAAAGAGGACATAGTAATGAAATACAAAAACAGAAATAATTAAGAAAGTTAGAAAAATCAAAATTTAAAAATTTTAACAAAAAAATTTAACAAACTTGATACACTCCTAGAAAAACTCAGAAAGCAAGAAAGACACTGTCTCTACAAAAAAAATAGCCAGACATGGTGTTTCCTGTAGTCCTAGGTACTTAGGAGGCTGAAGCAGGAGGATTGTTTGAGAACCCAGGAGTTCAAGGCTGCAGGGAAGTATAATTGTGCCCATGCACTCCAGCCCGGATGACACAGTGAGACCCTGTTTCTTAAAGACAAACAAATAAACAAAACTAAGGAAGAAAAAAGAGAATAAACACAAATTATCAATATTAGAAATGAAAAAGGGGAGCATCACTACCAATTCTACAGACACTAAAAGAATAACAAGGCAATATTATCAACAACTGTATTAATAGTGTATCTGATAGCTTATCTGATATGAACAAAGTTCTTGAAGATTTTAAGTTACTGAAACTGATATTAGAAGAAATAGAACATATGCAAAAGTCTTTACTTCATTAAGTAAGTTAAATTTATAATCCAAAACAAACTGAGGCCCAAATTGTTTCACTGATGAATCCACCAGCTATTTAAGAAAAGGGGAATCTCAACCGTACATAAACTCACTCATAAAATAGAGGATAGGAGAACATTCCTCATCATGCTTTATAGGGTCAGAAGAAAACAGATTATAAATATGATAAATAAATTACACAAAAAAGGAAAATTATCAACCAATATCCCTTATGAACATAGGCACACAAATTGCTCAGAAAATATTAGCAAATAAAATCCTGTAATATATACAAAGAATAATACATCATGACCAGGTAGAGCTTTTCACAGACTGCATGTGTTCAACTATTATAAAAAAATCTGCATAATTCACTATATTAATATAAAAAGAGAAAAGAAAGATGATCTAACCAAATACAAAAAAAAAAACTATGAAGATTTAGCACTCATTTGTAGAAGAAAAACATTTTAACTAGGAATAAAAGGAACTTCATTAATCTGATAAAAGGCCTCTGATATATGTATGAGTAACATTATATTTAATGGCAAAATATTAAACATTTTTTCCTTAAGATTGGAAATAAGGCAAAAAAGTTCTCTATCATCATGTCTATTCAATATTGTCCTAGAGATTCCAGCCAACACAATAAAGAAAAAAATGACAAAGATCAAAAAAGATGTAAAACTGTACTCATTTACAGATAGTATGGTAGTTTATATATAAAATACTAAAGAACTTATAGAGAGATTGCCAGAACATCAGTAAACGTAGCAAGTTTGCAAGATAAGGCAGTATACTGAAATAAATTTTGTTTCTATCAAATATGTGCTGGCAGCAGCAAACAATTAAAAATGAAATTTTAAAACAATGCCATTTACCCTAGCATAAAAATATAAAATATTTAGGAAAAAAATAACAAATTACGTGCAAGATATTTTCTCAAATAACAGTGACAAGAGAAATTAAAGAAAAGCTAAGGAGATGGAAAGGTATACCATGTTCATAAATTAGAAGAATCAATATTAACTGACTTCTAATACTAGAGGACTCATTATTAAAAACTCAATGATGAGCTATAGCTTCAATCCAATCCCAATCAAAATCCACAGACTAAAATTTTTTTGGATATGAAAAGAACCTATAAAAGCAAGAACAATATTAAGAACAATGTTGGAAGACTCATGCGAATGAAGTACTAAGCTAGAGTAATCAAGACAAAATACTCTTAGCATTAAAACAGATCAATGGAGAACAGAGACCCCACTTACTGATTTTCATCAAAGGCACCAAGGCCAGTCAGTGAGGGAAATAGAAGTCGGTTCAACAGATAGTGCTGGAAGAACCAAATAAACATATCAGAAAAAAGAACCTGAACCCCTACCTCACACCATACACAAAAAGTTAACTTGAAATAAATGATCAATCAGTACATAAAAGTTACACTATAAAACTTCTAGAAGAAAACATAAAAGAGGCTCTCAGAGAGAAAATACAAAAGGTACTCACAGAAAACAAAAATGATGGACAAATTGGACTTCATAAGAGTTAAAAAAAAAAACTACTCATCAAAAGTCACTGTTAAGGAAATGAAAAAGGGAAGCCACAGACTTTAGGAAAATATTCACAATTCATGTATAAGACAACTTACATCCAAAATACATAAAGACCTCATACAATCAATAATAAAAAGTTATACAATCTAATACACTGAAAGCTCAGATTTTACCACTATACAATTCATGTGTGTAACAAAAAACCATCTGTACCCCCTAAATCTATTTAAATTCCTAAAAAGATCTGAACAGACTTTTTTAAAAAGATAGATGAATAGCCAATAAAATTCATGAAAGGTCCTCAACATTATTAATAATCCAGGAAATACAAAATTAAATCACAATGAGATTCTACTTCAAAACCACTAGAAAGGGTAAAATTTAAAAAACTGAGAATACCAAATGTTGGCCAGAATGTGAAACAACTGGAACTCTTGTACGTTGCTAATGGGTGTTAAAATCATACAACCAATTTGGAAAACTAGCAGTTTCTTAGAAATTTAAACATACACTTAGATATCTACCCAAGAAAAATGAAAATGTATGTCCACAAAACTTACCCACAAATGTTCATAGCAGCTTTTGTCATAATAGCCCATAAAACTCGATATAACCCCAAATGTTCACCAACAAAAGAATGAATGGATAAACAATCCATGATGTGTTTGTATGATGGAATAGCACTCCACTGATACACGCAATAACATGAATTAATCTCAGGAAAAGATTGTTGAATGAAAGGTGTCAGACATAAAAGAGTACATGTTAGATGATTTATTAGAAGTTCAAGACAGAATAAAGTAATCTATCATGATGGAAATCACAACGGTGAGGCTGGGCAAGGTGGCTGTAACCCCAGCACTCTAGGAGGCTGAGGCAGGTGGATTGCTTGAACTCAGCAGTTGAAGACCAGCCTGAGCAAGAGCAAGACCTCACCTATTAAAAACAGCCAGGTGTTGTGGCAGGTGCCTGTAGTCCCAGCTGCTTGGGAGGCTGAAGCAAGAGGATCACTTGAGCCCAGGAGTTTGAGGTTGCTGTGAGCTATGACACCACCGCACCGCATGACTTATAGCTTGTAAATATCATCAATATCCAAGGACAGCTGAGCATGTCAAAGTGAGACTCTGCCTCAAAAGAAAGAAAAAAAGGACAAAGAAAAGAAATCAGAACAGTGGTTGTTATGGGTGGTAGAGGAAATTCACTGGAAAGGGGTACAAGGGAACTTTCTAGGGTAATGAAAATTTTCCATGTCTTGATTGTGGTAGCGATTCCAGGTACATACTTTTGTCAAAACCCTGGAATTGTACACTTAAGATGGGTATAATTTACAGTATATATATTTTACTTCAATTTAAAAACTGTAAATACACATTCTGCTTTCACTGACTCTTGCTAATACAGGACTCCAGAGCCTTAATGAGTCTCCCCAACATTATCTGAAGTTCCCAGAGGTGCCGCATGTTCTCATGAACACATCCTGTCAGCTTCCTTGAAGCTCTGGCTGCTGCTGTGGCTTCTGCAGGCTCACAGGGCTTACCAAGCATCCCCAACATCACCTCCTTCCCACTGCAGCCCCTCATCACCACTGCCATGTGTTGGATCTGGCCCCTGCACTCAGAAAGCTCTGTGGCTATTTATCTGTGATGATGGGCCCCTAGCAGGGAACTCTCACTCCCTAGTTCAAGGCTCCAGAACAGTATGACCGTGAAACCAAGGCCACGATATCTTATCACATTTCTTTGTTGATTGATTGACAAGTTTTGCTCATTAGAGTTATTGTTCTAGAAAAATGCTCTTTCAGCCTTTCCTTAGACCCAGCTTCCTTCCCAGGACAGTGCAGGCAGGGCCAGGATGACAGCTGAGCAGGACATGACCAGTGGCCCTCAGATACATGTCCCTGTATGGGTGTATCAGCCTTGTGAGGTCTTCCTTCGCCACGACAGCCATGCCCACCCCACCTCCTAGAAAGACAGACCATCCGGGACACTCTCCTTGTTTTCTCATCTGTAAAATGAAGGTAGCAACAAGACTTACAGCTTGTAAATATCATCAATATCCAAGGACAGCTGACGTGTTCTTAACAGATGCTCTTGCCCTTCCCTCTAGCCCGCTACCATGAGCTGCCCTGTTCTTCCTAAACTCACACTTCCTCCTGTTATTCCTCAGTCTTTAGTAAAGTTTATCAAACCCAAGTTCATCTTAGTAGGGCTTTGGGGAAATGAAAGGGGAAGCCTGTGCACTTTGCCCCATGTGGTCTCCAAACCTCCCCTCATTTCTCAAAGCCCTCTGGACATAAAGTCAGCATTTGGCAAACTTTATTAATAACTGTAGAGTAATGGGAGGGAACTGGAGGCAGAAGAGGAAAAAAATTAACATTGGACATGAGACTTCTAGGCTCCATCAGCCACAATCCCTTGATTACCAGTCTGACGGCAGGAGCCTTTATAATCCTTTCTCTCCACTGTCCCCAACTTCTGTTGAAGGAATGTGGAAAGAATAAAATAAAAAGAAAAACTCAGTTAAAGTCTCAGTGATTGGCCCAGCACCTATAGCTCAGTGCTTAGGGCTCTGGCCACATATACTGAGGCTGGCAGTTTCGAACCCAGCCCAGGCCTGCTAAACAACATTGACAACTGCAACAACAAAAAAATAGCCAGGCATTGTAGGGGGCCTGTATTCCCCAGCTACTTGGGAGGCTGAGGCAAGAGAATCACTTAAGCCTAAGAGTTCAAAGTTGCTGTGAGTTGTCATGTCACAGTACTCTACTGAAGGCGACAAAGACGCTGTCTATAAATAAATAAATAAATAAAGTCACAGTGATCTTGGTCACTCAGCGGAGGCTCAGTGAGAAGTCTGTGTGCCTTTCAGTGACACTCAGTGCTTATGATCCCCCCAGGACAGCGTCTACCGCCAAGCCGCAGATATGAGCTACCGGGAGTTGTGAATGGACACATGAGGTCTCCTTCCCACTCCCTAACTCCTCACTTTCAGCCATCTATGGATTAAAGAAGAAAACTGGTCCTCTCAAACCACCCTCAATTCCTCACCCCAGGCTGCACCAAGCTTCCAATTCAGGCAGCCAGAGCTGCAGCCTCTACCCCAACAGTGTAGTCTTCTCCGGAGAGGACCCTCGCTCTGAGGTGCAGAGACATGGGACACACACTGTTGAGCTTACCCTTGGACACCCAGCACCTCCGTTTCCATAACTGTTCTCTTGATATTTGCATGGCCATAGCTGTTTTCATTTCCCTTCACCATCCATTTAAGATGACTGCCAAACCAAATAATTTACACTAGACTGAATGAATGGTTTCATCCAAACCAAACCAACCCAAATAATTCACACCAGACTCAGAGTTCAAAGACTTGGTGTGATTAATGGAGCTATGGTCAGTAGTAGGGTGGGTTTTTTTCTTACTAGCTGGGTGATTTTGGGAAAGTGTCTTGGGCAAGTTACCCCTCTATGCCCTATTTTCCTCATCTATTAAATGAGGAGAATAATGGGACCTCACAGGGTGGTGTGAGGATTAATACCAGGGAGCAGAGTACGTGCCATTTAAATGCTTGTTATAATCCCATCTATTGCTGGGCAAGAGACATGAACAGAACCTTCTCTGAAGACAACAGACAAATGGCCAACAAACACATGAAGAAACGCTCATCATATTTGAACATCAGAGAAATGCAAATCAAAACCACCCTGAGATATCACCTAACCCCAAGGATAGTATACCACATTCCAAAATCCCAAATGTTTGCATGGATGTGGAGAGAAGGGAATACTTTTCCACTGTCAGTGGGACTGCAAATTAATACAACATCTTTGGAAAAATTATAGAGAATCCCCAAAGAGCTAAATGTAGAACTTGCATTTGATCCCTCTATCTCATTTCTAGGTATCTACCCAGAAAAAAAAAATCATTTTGTAATGTTAAATAAGGACATTGCATTAGAATGTTAATCGCACCTCAATTCCCAATTACCAAGACATGTAAGCAAGCCAAGTGCCCATCAACCAGGAATGGATTAACATACTGAAACATACATAAACCAGGGAGTACTATTCAGCCATAAAAAAGATGGAGACTTGAAACTTATGAAAGGTAGAGTATCAATGTCTTTATATAGTAATCAAGAAAATACCGTGAAGGCTATCTGTAACAGTACGATCAAAATATTTCTGAATGTATATGAATCGTGCCCTATGATTGCACCAATGTACACAATTATGATTCAATAAAATTATAAAAAAAAAAGATGGAGACTTGACATCTTTTGTATTTACCTGGATGGAGTTGAAACACATTCTTCTTAGTAAAGTACTATAAGAATGGAAATGCTAGTATCCATTGAGTATTGTACTCAATACTAATAATCCATTACTCCATTGAGTAATGTACGCAATACTAATACAAAACCAATAGATGAACAACTACATGCTCACAGAAGAGAAAAACACAAGTATATTCAAGTGGCATGAGGAGAAAAGAGGGAAGGGGAGGAAAGAAGAGGATTTGTGAGCCCTCACCTGATGGGCACAATGTGAGGGTGTTCAGCACACTCCCTGGAAGAAGGGCTCAACTACAACCTGAACGTTACCTTAGAAATGCAAACAATGTAACCTAATCATTTGTACCCTCATATTAACCTGAATTCTTTTTCAAAATAAAAATTTTTAAATAAATAAATGTTTGTTACATCCATTATAAGCATTACATAAATTGTCTTCATGGGCTCGGCACCTGTGGCTCAACGGGCTAAGGTGCCAGCCATGTACACCTGAGCTGGCAGGTTCGAATACAGCCCAGGCCCACCAAACAACAATGACGGCTGCAACCAAAACATGGCCGGGCGTTGATGCGGGTGCCTGTAGTCCCAGCTACTTGGGAGGCAGAGGCAAGAGACCCATTTGAGCCCAGGAATTGGAGGTTGCTGTGAGCTGTGATGCCACCGCACTCTATCCAGGGTGACATCTTGAGGCTCTACCTCAAAAATAAATAAATAAATAAATAAATAAATTGTCTTCATGGTCTTGGAAAGGAGGACTTTACCTGGAGGGAGAAACTTAGTTGAAGGAGCCAAATCTCATATACACACATTCTTTTAAATATGCCACTCAGGTGAACCTTTTTAATTCCACTAGGGAGGAAATTATATACCTGTATACACAAGGTTGCTTTTAGCTTAGTCAACAGGAGCAGAATTTTCAACATAGACTCATAAAATAACATCAAAGGCAACGTTGAAAGGAAGGTGAATGATAAAATTGGGGTCAAGCAGTCTTAAATTGAGGGCACTATCTTGGCTCCACTTCCCCCCACAGTAAGAAATACAGTTGGAGGAATGTATGTGAGGATGTGGGCCCGGAGCACGGAGACCACCAAGGCTGGCTCTGCATCTGGGCAGGGACAGGCTGGGGAGGGACCCTCCTCTGTGTCCTCTTACAAGTCAGAGGGGACCAGACTATCCATCACAGGTCCATAATGCTTAAGCAGCATGAAATCATAAAGCCAGCAGTGAAGCAGGCATGCTCCACTGTCAGCCGAATCACCCTCTCCACTTCCCCCATCCCTCCCTGACCCAATGGAGGATGGTAGAGGCAAGAGGTCCGGTGTGGCCCCACAGCTCCAACTCTGGCAGGAGGGACCCCTGAAGATGGACTCTCTTCCCTGCCTGGCAAGGGTACGAGGTCCAAGAGAAAGCAGTGCTATTTATTTACTCATCCATTCATCCAGCCCCTGCCCTAGCATTGGAAACATCACAGACTCAAACCAAGAAAGATCCCGGCTGTCCAGAGAGACAGACATCAGCAATAAACATAATAAACTGAGAGAGGATACTCAGGAAAAGTGTGGTCTGAGAGAACAGAGGTCTTCTCACAGGGGGCCCAAGGACACACCTGCAAGGTCCTACCCATAGTGACTCAGCTCTTAGGAATTTGTAGAAAATTAACCTCCTAGGACCTGGAAACTAATGCTTGCTTCCACTTCTGTTATTAAGGGGACTCTGTAAAAGCCCAAGCAGCCTTCTCCAGTTGAATTCAAACTGACCAATGAGAAGGGTACCCATGGACAGGAAACCCTTGGCTGGAGATAAAAGGGAAAAGACAGAGCCAGTCAGGGAGTGTGGCCATTTTGGGGCTCTAGTCTGCTGTGGCTCTGTGGCCAAAATAAAGCCCCTCCTCCATATCTTGGTGTTGAGGTGTTCTTTGTCTCCATCAGGCCTCATCTTCCTGCAACAAAATAGGGATACTATATAGTATAAACAAGCATGCTATATAGTAAGTTAAAAGGTGCTACGTGCTTTGGGGGGCATAGAAAATGGAAGGGGAGCAGGATTGTTGGGTGGAGGACAGAGTGGGCTCCCCTTGGGGCAGGGAGGAGGGTGAGGAGAGCTAGGAAGTGATAAGAGTCCCACATTTAAGGAAACACTCACTCTCTGGGTTGAGCAATTGTGGACTCAGCACCTGGGAGCCTAAGAAATGTAAGTGCCTCCTTAAGTTTCATTGCCCTGGGAAATACTTTAGTTCAAACCCAGCATAGAGCCTTCCTTGAGATAGTGAAGTTTTAGAGAAAACAACCTTAGAAAAAGAACAAAGCTAGAGGCCTCGGGCTCGTACTTCCCAATTTCAAAACTTACTGCAGGGGAGAAAAGGGAACACTTTTACACTGTTGGTGGGACTGCAAACTAATACAACCTCTTTGGAAAGAAGTATGGAGAATCCTCAAAGAGCTCAAAATAAATCTTTCATCTGATGCTATAATCCCATTATTAGGCATCCACCCAGAAAAAAGAAAAATCATTTTATCATAAGGATACTTGCACTAGAGTGTTTATCACAATTTGCAATCACCAAGATGTAGAAATAACCCAAGTGCCCAACAACCCAGGAATGGATAAATAAACTGTGGTATATGTACACTATGGAGTACTATTCAGCCATAAAAAAGATGGAAGCTTTACATCTTTTATATTAACCTTGATGGAGTTGTAGAACATTCTTCTTAGTAAAGTATCACAAGAATGGAAAAGCAAGCATCCAATGTGCTCAATACTTAAATGAAGCCAGTAGATGAACTAATACACACCCACACAAAAGAAAATCTTAACTGAATTTAAGTTGGGGGATTGGTGAGCTCCCACCTAATGGGCACAACATAAGATTACACAGCACACCTCCTGGGTGAAGGGCACAACTATGACAGGGACTTAACAAATGCCAACATTGTAACCTGATCATTCATATCCTCATATTAAACTGAAACTTTTAAAAAAACTTACTGCAAAGCAACAATAATCAATACAGTGTGGTACGGGCATAAAGACAGACATGTAGAGCAATGGAACATAATAAGATAGACACCCCAGAAGTAAACACTCCCACATGATCAGATCACTTTTAGCAAGGAGACCAACACCATCCAGTGGGGAAAGGGCAGTCTTCAACAAACGGTTCTGGGAAGACTGGATATCCACATGCAGAAGAATGAAGGTGAACCCTTACCTTATCCCATGTACAAAAATTAACTCCAAACAGACCAAAGACATAAACATAAGGCCTAAAACTATAAAATCTTTAGAAGAAAACATGGAGAAAAGTTTCATGACATTGGACATGGCAATGATTTCTTGGATATGACACCAAAACTCCAGGCAATGAAATAATAAATAGATAAATTGCATGACATCGAAGTTTAAAGCTTGTGCATATCAAAGAACACAGCTGACAGAAGGAAAGGCAAACCATGGAATGGGAGGAAATATCAGCAAATTCTAATGAGTATAATGAGTATAGAGCAGTGTTTTCCAACCTTTTTTATCTCATGGCACACTTGAACCTTTAGTTAAATTTCCATGGCACACTTAACTTACATTAGTCAAAAAAAAAAAAAAAAGAATATACTTACTGTGCTTGGAACTTCTTTTTTCACTAATTTCATTTGTTTCTTTTTTCTTTTTATTTTATTATTTTTTATTAAGTCATAAATACATAAAACACGTATACATTAATACATTTATGGGGTACAATGTGCTGATTTTATATACAATTTGGAATGTTTATATCAAACTAACATAGCCTTCACCTCACTTACTTAATTATTGTGTTAAGACATTTATACTCTACACTTAATAGATTTGACACGTACCCTTGCAATATGCACCATAGGTGTGGTCCCACCGTTTCCCCTCCCTCCTTTCCTCCCCTCCCCCTCCTCTTCCCTCCTTCATCCTGGGCTATAGTTGTGTTTTATCTTTCATATGAAAGTGTGGGTGATTATAAATTTGTTTCATAATTGTACTGAATACATTGGATACTTTTTCTTCCATTCTTGAGATACTGAACTTTCTTTTGAAGATAATTTAATGAATGATTTTTAAAAATGTCCACAGCAAGGCAGCACCTGTGGCTCAAAGGAGTAGGGCACCAGCCCCATAAGCCAGAGGTGGTGGATTCAAACCCAGCCTCGGCCAAAAACTGCAAAAAAAAAAAAAAAAAAAATGTCCACAGCACACCTAAGATCCTCTCATGGCACATGGGTTGAAAATGTATAGCATTTCAGTTTTGCAGGATGGAAAGAGTTCTAGATGACTGTAGAGATAGATGGTAGTGATGGTTACACATCATATAAATCATCAATCGGATAAGGGATTAATATCCAGGATATGTGAAGTACCCCAACTCAGCAACAAAAGACCAACTTGATTAAAAAATGGGCAAAGAACGTGAATAGACTTCTCTAAGGAAGATCTGTAAATGGCCAATAAGCATGTGACAAAATATTCAATATCATGAGTCATTGGGGAAATGAACATGAAAACCCCAAAGAGATACCATCTTGTATTTATTAGACTGGCTACTACCAAATCAATAAATAACTCAGAAAATAATAAGTGTTGTGAGCACATGGAGAAACTGAACCCTGGGGCAGTCTGGGTGGAAATGTGAGCTGGTGCAGCCACTATGAAAAACAGTATGGTGGCTCCTCCAAAACATAAAATTGAGTTGTCAATTGAGCAATTCCATTTCTGAGTACATACCTAAGAAAAGTGAAAGCAAAGTCTCGAAGAGATATTTGTACACTCATGTTCATAGCAGCATCATTCGCAGTAGCCAAAAGGAAGAAGCAACCCAAGTGTCCATTGGTAGATGCATGGAAAACAAAATATGGTGTTACATCACAGTGGAATATTATTCAGCCTATAAAAGGAAGGGAATTCTGTTACACGGTACAGCATGGATAGATCGTGAGGATGTTATGCAAAGTGAAATAAGTCAGTTACACACAGACAAATACTATATGATTCCATTTATTTAATGTTCCCAGAGTTTTCTTTTTTTTTAATTTTTTTTTATTTATTTTTTTTATTATTTTTATAATTTTTTTTTTTTATTGTTGGGGATTCATTGAGGGTACAAGAAACCATGTTACACTTGTTGCATTTGTTAGGAAAAGACCCTCTTACAATCGTGTTTTGCCCCCAGCATTTATGGGGTACAATGTGATTTTATATACAATGTGGAATGCTTACATCAAACTAGTTAACATAACCTTCACCTCACTTACTTATTTGTTGTGTTAAGACATTTATACTCTACTCTTAATAGTTTTAACATGTCCCATTGGATTATACACATTAGGTGAGGTCCCACTAAATACCCTCTCTCTTCCCAGCCTTCCTCATTCTTTCCAACAGAATGTAGGATACTGGTGGCCAAGAGTGGGGAGTTGCTGTCTCATGAATATAGAGCAGTGTTTTTCAAACTTTTTTTTTATGTCACTGCCCACTTGAACCTATAGTTAAATTTCCACGGCACACTTAAATTATGTTGGTCAAAAAAAAAAGAGTATACTTACTGTGCTTTGAACTTCTTTCAAAGATAATTCGGATGAATCATCTTTAAAAATGTAATGGCACACCTAACACCCTCTTGTGGCACACGGGTTGAAAATGAACGTAGCATTTCAGTTTTGCAGGATGGAAAGAGTTCTAGAGATAGATGGTGATGGTGGTTACATATTGCATAAAAACATGAATGTCCCTAACGCCACTGAACCAGACACTTAAAAAGAGTGGAGACAGTAAGTTTTATGTTACGTGCATCTGAGCACAATTAATAATAATAATGGTAATGATTAAAGGTGAGGGTTCAGTCAGTACTTGAAGGAGGTGAGGAAGTTAGCCAAGTGGACAGCTCAGGGAAGGGTAGACCAGATGGAGGCAGTAGAAAGACACACGCTCTGGGGTAACAGTGCACTTGTCTTGGTGAAACCACAGCCTCCCCCAGACTTCATGGCAAGCTGGTGACATTGCATGCAGTTGGTGATGTCTTACCTCGGTGTCTCAATGGGCTTGTGCAAGCTTCTCTTGGTCAGGTTTTTGGAAAACGCGTCTTCTAAAGCACAAAGAGGTAGCACATGTGTCTGCAGCTGACATTGTAGAACAAATAGTGTCTTTCAACATTTTGTATCTCACGGCACACTTGAACCTATAGTTGAACTTCCACAGCACACATAAATTATGTTGACCGAGAAGAAAACAGTTAAAAAACAGAATATGCTTACTGAACTTTGAACTTCTTTTGAAAATAATTTAATGAATGATTTTTTTTTTTTTTGAGACAGAGTCTCACTATGTCACCCTTGGTAGAGTGCTGTGGCATCACAGCTCACAGCAACCTCCAACTCTTGGCCTTAAGTGATTCTCTTGCCTCAGCCTCTCAAGTAGCTGGGACTAAAGGCGCCCACCACAACACCCGGCTATTTTTTGTTGCAGTTGTCACTGCTTAGCTGACTGGGTTTGAATACCCGCCAGCCTTGGTGTATATGGCTGCTGCTGTAACCACTGTGCTAGCCTTTAATTAATGATTTTTTTAAATGTTCAAGGCACAGAGCAGCGCCTGTGGCTCAAAGGGGTGGAGCACCAGCCCCATATACCGGAGGTGGTAGGTTCAAACCCAGCCCTGGCCAAAAACTGCAAAAAAAAAAAAAAATGTTCAAGGCACACAGGTTGAAAATCACTTCTGTGTAGGGGCTTGTGCCTGTGGCTCAAGGAGTAAGGGCTCCAGCCCCATATACAAGAGGTGACAGGTTCAAACCCAGCTCTGGCCAAAAATTGCAAAAAAAAGAAAGAAAAGAAAATCACTTCTGTGGACCAGGAGCTCCCAGGCCGGCTCCTCACTCTCCTTTTCCTGCAGTACAGGAGCCCCAGATTGAAACACTTACAACTGTTCACCCACACAAGATGTGTCTGCAAGAAGAGCTCAAGGAGATGGAGAGAGAATGGTAGTTCATTCCACCAAGAAGCAAAGGCCTTGAGATACAAGACCCCACGGGCTTGATGGACTCTGTTGATTCACCAGCTTTGGTGATAAACAAGCTTCATCATTCCCCAGTCAGCTAATAATCAGGTCTCAGACAAATCAGTGATCAAACTTTAAAAGATGGTCTGCGAACCGCTCATCTCACAGAAGGACAATTGCACAAAGGTTTACTGTAGCCATAGGAAGGGAATTTTTATGATCCTTTTAAATCTGCTGATATACTCGGAGAGCGAGCCCATCAGTGGAGCATTTAAAACTCTGTGTGGAAGTAAACATTTTACTGCATGTTTGGGAAGAAGGGAAAAGTTAGCCAAGATTCATATTTTTCTAGGGCAAATGAGGTCACGCACTGGTTTTCAGCTGATCTGCCTCCCCCCCTCCAGTCGGGTCCTGTAGAGATTCATGGAGGACCCCAAATACTCTGCCTTGCTACTCTGGGAGATTTATGGGGTTTGGGTTAAACACAATAGTAAGCCTTCTCCCCAAGACATCCCAAGAGGCAATAGCTGGAAAATGGTATCAGAGCTATACAAATGAAGACCACAGGGCTGGTGCACTGTGTCCCCTACTCTGAGGCCTGGGGACACAGAGACCTGGGCAGATGCACTTGGGACGACAATAGGCCTTAATGACCATCCTGAGAGTAAGGGGAGAGCAGAGACCCCCTCCTTCCTTCTCCTGATCCCCAGGTCTAGAGCCTCCAGCACGGACATAATAGGACAGTGGAGTTGCTCTGTGTCCCCAGGAGGTCTCAGCTCACGGGGAGTCCTTGTTCAAGAGGCCATTGGCCATTCTGGCCACTTAGCATCCATGCGCCTTCCTCTTTGGTCCTGGGAGTGTTCTGCCCTCTTTCCAGCCAAGTGGCAGCTTACTGTCCGGGCTTGACTAATTAATTAGGCTCCCGAGCCCAGGCCCCAGATGTCGAGTGGAACGCTGCGGGGAGGAAGAAGTCCTTTCCTTCTAGCTCTGCTGTCTGGACTTGCAGAGCTGCCCCCTGCTACTGTCAATCACCACCCTGCTTCCTCCCCTGTGCCCAAGCCTTGTTCTCCAGGCTTCACATCCTCTCCTGAGTTGTCTGGGAGCCTTCCAGCAAATTCCAAACATGCTGCTGTCTGCGGGAGCTAGTTTGGGTTGCCTGTCAGCAAAGAATCCAGATGGGTATAGACGGGCAGACGTGATCACACCCACATCTCCACTGTGCCTCTCTGGGGGTTCAAACAGAGGCCCCAGGAAGCTGTGAATTCATTATTTCAACAACCAGAAATAAGTCTCAATATCTCAAGGACCCTTTCCCAAGATCTCAAGAACCCCCTGGCTCGGTACCTGTAGCTCAAGAGGCTAAGGCGCCAGCCACACACACCTCAGCTGGCGGGTTCAAATCCAGCCCAGGCCCACTAAACAAGGACCACTGCAACCAAAAAGTAGCTGGGCGTTGTGGCGGGCGCCTGTAGTCCCAGCTACTTGGGAGGCGGAGGCAAGAGACTCACTTGAGCCCAGTAGTTGGAGGTTGCTGTGAGCTGTGATGCCACAGCACTCTACCCAGGACTATAGCTTGAGGCTCTGTCTCAAAAACAAAAAACAAAACAAAACAAAACAAAAAAATTCTGTAGGATTCTCTAGTGAAAAGTGTCAGGACTGAGATGCCAGAATCCAGACTCCTGAGTTTATTTGTATTTTAATTGTGGTGATACGGGACACAGGGCATAAAAACTGCCACTTTAACCTTTTTTTTTTTTTTTTTTTTGCAGTTTTTAGCTGGGGCTGGGTTTGAACCCACCACCTCCAACATATGGGGCCAGTGCCCTACTCCTTTGAGCCACAGGCACTGCCCCCACTTTAGCCATGTTTAAGTGTACAGTTCTGTGGCACTAATGACCTTCACACCATGTGCAACCACGGTCACCATCCATCTCCAGAACTCTTTTAATCTTACAAAACAAACTCTGCTCCCGTTCAACGCTGACTCCCTGTTCCTCTCCCGGTCCCAGCCCCAGGCAAACCACCGGTCTACCTTCTCTGTCTGTGACTCCGACGGCTCTGGGAGTCTCACCAAAGTGGAGTCACACAGCGTCTGTCCGTAGGTGACTGCCTTGTTTCACTCGGCACGATGTCCTCAGGGTCTACCCATGTGTTGGAAGTTCCTTCCTTCTTCAGACTGGATGGCATCGCTCCGGGCAGATGAAACCACATTCTGCGTATCCGTTCATCTGGCAACATCTGGTGGGCACTTCGGTCGCTTCCACTTTTTGGCGATTGTGAGTGATGTTGCTGTGAACAGGGCGTCTGAGTAGCTGCTGGAATCCTTGCTTTAAGTTCTTTTGGCCGAATTTACTTTTTTTTTTTATCTTTTGAGACAGAGTCTCACTGTGTCACCCTTGGGTAGAGTGCTGTGGCGTCATCATAGCTCACAGCAACCTCAAACTGTTGCCAGACGAAAGAGTCCTTTCCCTGGTGACCCAAGCCGATCAGCGGAGAAGCGGGTGACAGATGACCAGTTTCACTTTTATTTACAGATAAGCCAGTGATTCCAGAGAGCAGCGGAGACATCTCCCCAAAGAACTGCTCTGCCCTCCTGTTCCCCTTTGTTACTTTTATCCTCACAGTAAAAGTAACACCGGCAATGTTGTTACTCATCACAGCACGAGTCACACAGATTCCCCCTCGTAGGTTACAAAGCTACACTTCCTATCTTAAAGCAGTTCTATCTTCAAAGCATTCTTACTCTGGACTAAATTTATAGTAAGTCAACACTTCCCTGGGTGCAGCGCGCCCTGGGTCCCCAACTAGTACCATGGAGTCCAGTTCCCCAACTTATCCATTTCCAACTTAGCAGCCTTGGAAATGAATAAACCATCTCCAGATGTCAGCACATGGGCTCATCCAGCCTTGTTAGGGCCTGACCAGCAGTGCCCTGCATGAAATGGCCGTTCAGGTGAACAGTGGCTGGTAACAAAACTCTTGGGCTCAAGCGATCCTCCTGCCTCAGGCTCCTGAGTAGCTGGGACTACAGGTGCCTGCCACCATGCCCAGTTAGTTTTTCTATTTTCAGTAGAGACAGGGTCTCGCTCTTGCTCAGACTGATCTCAAACTCATAAGCTCAGACAATCCATGTGCCTTGACCTTCCAGAGTGCTGGGATTACAAGCACAAGCCACTGCGCCCATTCTGAATTGACCTTTAAAGATGGCTGATGGGGCCTTAGAGAAAGATGGAGACTTTACTTCTTTTGTGTTTACATGGATGAAGCTGGAACATATTCTTCTTAGCAAAGTATCTCAAGAATGGAAGAAAAAGTATCCAATGTACTCAGCCCTAATATGAAGCTAATTTATAGCTTTCATATGAAGGCTAAAACCCAATTATAACACAAATCATTACATATTTTATAAGGGTAAATGTATCTAGCTATTTGACATCATGCAGGAAAAGAATGCATTGTCTTTTTTTTTTTTTTTTAAGGGATGAGTTTGGAATTATTCACATTGTGACTTTTTTTTCTCTGATGTGTAATCTTACTGTCATGCAGGCTGGAGTGCAGTGGTGCAATCATAGCCCACTGCTGCCTGGAACTCCTGGACTCAAACAATCCTCCCACCTTAGCCTCCCAGGTAGCTAGGACTTCAGATAGGCCTGATCCACCATGCCCACCTGACTTTTAATTTTTTTGTAGAGATGGGGGTATCACCAGGTTGCCTAGGCTGGTCTTGAAATCTTAGCCAGGAGTGATCCTCCTGCTTCAACCTCCCAAAGTGCTGGCTTACAGGTGTCAGTCCCTGCCATTGGCCCCTTAAACTACATCTTTACTTCTTTTTCGGTTCCACTGGTGGGTATTGCCATACTTACAAGCATTTACTGAAATAAGTGGCTCTCACTGCATTGGGAAAAGAGACAGACAACTTGAATTCCTTTGACTTCCTTATGTCAAGTAAAAAATTATTTTTTTCTGCCGAGAAAGATGACTAGAATTAGGTTTTGTATTTTGGCTGATCAATGAATAATAGGTAAAATTTTCTCCACAAAATTGTTTTATATTTGATTAATTTTTCCTCACATACTAAGGTAGATAAACAATATTTTCTTCAGAATCATCCTATTTTATCACAGTGGTAATAGTGAGTCTCAAGGTGTGAAGAACTTGAGTGAGTTTTCTAATGAGTTGGTGTTTTAGAACAAGATTTCTATGTGAGCTATGCACACATATTTTAAACTTACTTAAATATTATTGTGTATGAAATATATACTAGACTACTGTGGTAAACATTGATGATATAGTCATCAATGAAGCATATGGACACCTGTCCTCATGAAGTTCATAGTCTAGTCCTGGGCTGTCCAGTATAGTAGGCACTAGTCACATGTGGCTATTTACATTTAAACTTAATGAAATTAAAATTTAGTTACTCAGTTACATTAGGTATATTTCAAGCCACATGTGGCTGGTGGCCATTGTATTGGACAGTGCTGGAAATAGAATCTCGCAGAATTAAATCCAAATGATGATTCTGCCACTTGGTAGTTGAATGACGTTGGAGCAGTTGCTTAATTCTTCTGAGTCTAAATTTCCTGATTTGTGATATAGAGTTACAACAGCTACACCACAGAGTCACAGTGAAGATTACACAAGGTAGTGTTGGGAAGGCTAAACACTCCACAACTTTTGACTGTCATCATCATCTTCAGCTTTCAACAGTCTGTCTGTTGACGAAGCATTTTAGGCTTTGCCAACTGTCGTCGGCACACCCTGGAAGGCAGGAGAAGCTAGGCCTTGGTGAGGTCCCCTTGTCAGGCAGTTCCCATTCTAAGGAGTTCCCCGGGAAGGCACTTTTAGATCTGTAGTGTCTGTTTACCTGAATTGTAAACTGCATGGGTGGCACAAATCACTCTTTTAGTATATTACACTGCATCCAAGGATGAGAGAATTTTGAGAACCACTCAACCCTGCCTTCTAGTGTTAAATGATAAACCAAGGGGCACAAAGATAATGCAGTTCAAAGGAGGATATGGCAGTGAGTGAGAACAGTTAAAGGGGTGAATTTCTTAACATTATTTTAGGCACCATTACCTGCTAGTACAGAATCACGAACAATTTTTATCTTTGGTCCTTGTTTTGGGCAACCAATTGGTAGAAGCTTCCTACAGAGCTTTTGAGCTTATTGTGAGACCAATCAGAACACAAGAGAAAACTCTGTGATCAACTAGTGATGCCTGCCTTGGCCTGGGCATTGGGAAGAATTGGCAAACATTTTATATATTCATCAACCTTTTTTAAGGGACAGGTTGATTACAGAAATAAGCAGGTCTTGTTTTGGGCTACTATTGCTAATTGAAGCTGGCTTTAGAGGGTCAGAACTTACCTGTCTAAGATCTAATATCACCTCAGACCCATTTTATTTAGACTTTAATCCTATGAGCCATGGTTTCACCATCTGTAAATAAATCCAAGGTATAAAATCCTGTACTACTTGAAGGTGGGAAGCAGGGACTATGTTTTACATTTCACAGTCTATTAGTTAGATCAGATGACAATTTTTGAGATACATAATTTATACTATTACTTAGCTCCCAGATGAGTGAGGGAGGGGGATGTAATTAAAAACCTAAAAGTCTTCTTAAAGTGCAGTGTCGCCCTGTTATCCCATACTCGGGAACTCCTGGTGGCTCCCTGCTGCTCATAAGCCCTGCTTTTCAACTTTGGAGTTCTATAATCCTGCTCCACCTCCTGTTACCAGCTTTATTCTTCACAACCCACCCACAGCAATAGTCCATTCCAGAGTATCTGAAAGCCACACAGTACTCAGCTTATTTTTCTCGAATATTTTAATGGGTGGTGGTTTGATCTTCCTAACCAGGTTATTTTCATTTTAAAAATAGGGGTACATTTCACATGCCCCCCTGAACCTTCTGGTGCATCGATTACAGTGCTAGGTAGGCACCAGGTGGTAAGATCCTTGAGGACATGGGCCTTTTTAACAGTTACTGGGCTCAGTAAATATTTGTTGATCTTGTTTTTGATTGTAGCATTTCAACAGATGTTTGACTGATTTCAGGATTGAAGAAAAAAAGCCAAAGGGATGTGTTACTAGTACTTTTTGTTAGAAATCCAGTGCAGCAGGAATTGTGTCTGATTTGCATAAAAGAAGTAACATGATGTTATCTACAAAAGGGATTGATTGACACTTAAATAAAAGTACACTGTTCTACCAGGTTCCCTGAGGCAGCTTTTTGGGAGAGAACTGACTCTCTAACTCTAATTTTTAAAAGGTCATTTATGACATATTACTTACAGCTAACAAGAACAAGACAACTCTAGACAGATTTCCCTAGGTGTATTTTATAGCTAGAAATGGTGGTTAATAATTACAAACTTAAAATCCCAGGTTCTAATGTGTGAAAAAATCTGATATCTAAATACCTTTACTTCAATATTGAAAAATTACATAACTTCAATATGTTGTAAAACAGTAAAATAATTATAATAAAATTGGATTTATTTATAATGTTTTACAAGTATGGATTAAAATTGTATTAGACTCATTTACAACTCAAACATTTATTCATTTGCTTTTACTTTAGCTAAAACCATGAATGACTTAAAGGGGCAAAATTGAGAAAGTGGATATAGGTGAAGTTAAAGTGAATATTGGTTTCACTAGTAAATGAGTTTATGTAGAAATTGTTAAATGTTAAAGGAAAGGAAACTTTGTTTAGCTGCAGGCAGTTGTAGAAATGTAATTTCATGTGAGCGATGATTACGGAGAAAATTTACTTTTAGTGCCACATTTAGAGCACAGACGAAGTAAAATGATTTGAATTCTGGAAGTGAGAAAGTATGTGATTTGCCTTTTCTCTTTCTCTTTTTCTCAATCTGTCCCCTCACTTCTAAGTTCACCCGGCTATAATAATCGTACCTTCTTACTCAAGGTAGCTTTATAATAAAATTCCAGTATGGAATTAAATTTTGGCGTACAAGAATACAAATGTACAGACAACCTTGGGTTTTTTTTTAATGAAGAAAAGTTTAGTGTGCTTTGGCTTTCTCCTAGGTAGGCTAATATCTAATACCTAATCATTTCTAAGTACTAGAATGAGGTCTTGTATCAATATTTCTAAGCTGAAGCAGTGTGGCTCTTGTCTCATCCAGTTACTTGGTGCCACCAATGCACAGGTCTGTGGCCCCCACGCTTTTGGATGTATGGTGCTTGTTGCTAGTAATACCTTTTCTGACTGTCTTACCTCTTTTCTTTGTCCTTGGGCCTCAAACACACCCCAAAACACACACATTCCCCCCACATACACACATTTCCCTTCGGCTAGGTCTGGGAACCCTCTTCAACGTTTTCCGCAGCACCCTGGTCTGCCTGCACCATGGCAGCTGCAGCCGGAGTTGCCATTTGACAGCTTACTTGATTTTTCTCCATACTTGCTCCTTGAGGGTCGGGGAGACGTCTTTTGGCTTATCTACCCCAGTGCCTGGCATCAAATAGAAACTCTGTATAGATTGATTTAATAATAAGTCAGCAAAATTTTACACGAAATTCTTCAGAAATATTGAATAAATAAATCCAGGTTTATCGTTAGATATTAACTCTTCAAGGGCAGGAACCACATCTGACATTTTTATTAATCCTCAGCGTGCCTCGGGCAGTCTTTTGCACATGGAGGTGTTAAAGAGATGTTTGCTTTGGAAATTGAATTTTACTTTGCTTTCAAGTGAAGTTAAAGTGTAACTAGTTTCACCCAGTTACTTTCAGGTATAATCAATAATCAGCAGAAGGTTTCTGATATTACCTAAATGGTGAAATTTGGGGCAGAGGGATGTTGGTTTTCTCAATGGAGGATACTGATTTACAATTTATGCATAAATTTTTATGGAAGCTTCCAAAGCCTGGTTTCCAAAGCTTGTCCGATACTGAGAATCACCCAAAGGGCATTTGATAAACTATAGCTTTCCTGTTCCTGCCCAAGACCTACCACATCAGAATCTCCAGGAATGAAGACTTTTACATTTTTCTCAAGTGATTTTTCTATGACTTGGTAGATTGTGTTTCTACTTATAGAACTTGGAAGCAGTTTTTCCTAAGCATTTTGTTAGCTGCAATTTATATTCAACCTTACAATTTTTTTTTCTCTCAGAGTACACAAAGTGCATTTTTGCCCAGTGCATTAGAATGATTCCAAATACTTAAAAATTCTAAAACGAAAGGAGGTTCACGATAGCTAAAAAATTTTTATGAGCTAAATTTTCTAAGTTGAGCAGCCTGGATCTTTTTAAATTAAATTTAAAACAAGCTCAAATAGACAGCGACCCTTAAAAGATTCTCTTCCTACTCTTTCGTCTCAACACTTCATAAATGATCACCTGATAGACAATGGTCCTTCCCGGTGACAAATGATTCTGTTTGTCAGCTAAGATCACCAAAATCTCTATCAGTCCTTTTGCAGTTGATTAAAATAATTATTTTTCAGAGGGCAGTTTTTTTATGCCAATTTTCTGTTGTGTGTGCCTTTCTCAACTCCACAAGTATATATTTACCTGGTTAAAAAGAATGTTGTATTAACAAGTTGAAAAACAAAACAAAACATAACCGTGCTAGCCCTTGAGAGTGTCAACTTCCTGTTCCCAAGATTTCTCTTTAGAAATCCCTTTGAGTACTTAGGGGTCAAGGAGGAAGGTGAGAATTGCTCCTTCACCAAGGACGCGGCCATTCCTATGAGCTTGTCAAACTCAGGTCACTCTTTAACCTTCTCCCTTGTACACCAAACATGGACACATGGGTCTGACAACTCCCCGCCACCCTTGTAAAGCAGATGACAAGGAACAAAGGACGTTAGCCTTCCAGTGCTGAGGAGTGGGGTAACCTGCTGAAACATACACAGGAGACAGAACAAACATGAAGAACTAACTGAGTAATGAACAGGACAGGAAACCAAACCAGAAAAATAAACAGGCAGAGAAAGCCACTGGTGATCAAACAAAGGGGCGGAGTAACTCTGCGAGCCCAGAAGTCTGGTCCTCAGCTGGGGCCCACCTGCTGACAGGTGAAGGGAGGCAGGCAGAGCTGAAGGCTTTTGTGGGTTCCAGGTCCCTTTCCTCCACACCCGAAAATGGGCAGGGGGGCAGAGCAAATAGGAAAGCCACATCTGTGGCTCTTTTTCCCTGGTGGAAGACCTGTAAATGCTTCATTATCAAGAGTCCATAGACACGGCAGTGCTTACAGCAAACAAAAGTGGCAGGAAGGATGGACTTAAACTTATCAAAGCTTACAATGCTCATCGGATTAAAAGAAAGCTCCTGCTTGCTGTATAACTTAGGCTCTACTATTACCATATTCCAGATGAGGGTAGCATCAAGTGATCATAAATAAATATTTGTAATTTGTTTGCCATACGAAAATCCATTCATCAGGGGTTCCAATGTAAAGAAACACACATGTTAAATATAATTAACAAGTAGTTACTGAGTACCTACTCTGAGCAAGGTGTTGTGGTTTGGCGCTCTGTGGAGCCAGTGCTGGGTAATGTACATATTGAAAATATTTTTTAAAGACAATCAGCCTGACAATGGTACTGTGTGTGTGAAAGTGCCTTAAAACACTGGTTTTATTATTAACACTTGTTTGTCAAATGCTCATTTGAACGTAATTCAGGATAGGCAGGGGTGTGGGTGGAGAATTGTTGGGGAATAGTCCAAAAGACTGACTCTTTTTTAAAAAGGGACACAATGGATTTGCCATTTTCCGACTCAACTATAACTAACTGTTCTTAGTGGAAATGCCCAAATTCTATTTTCCTAGTGAAATTATATTTGCCCTGCTTGAAAACACTCTTGCAAATTTTCTTAAGGAAAAACCCACACAGGTAAGTTAGAATCATTTCCATATTTCTAACTTCAGATTGATTGGAGGACAAAACGTTTTTTCATGGCTACAGAGCCAGAAGTGAGGTTGCTGCACAAAATTTAAGTTGCAAAATCTTTGATGTATTTCCAAAAGGCTAGGCACAAATTTGTCTGCAATTTCTAGCAGCCAGTAAGAAGAGAGAGGCAGCATGAGTTACAAGATTCAGCATATGCATGGAAACAAAAACAAACCAATTTCTGAAACAAAAAGCAAAAATATGAAACCCGACACCAGATAGAACTGGTCCCAGAAAGGGCTCTCAGTAATGGAATGAACAATATCTGCATAGTATCCTGTTGATAAATATTGTGGCCTCAATGTCTTGCTTTTAATTTAATCTATCTTGCTAAACTATGTGTATAATTGCAAGGAACTTAAATCTTTTTTGGTGCGAGGCTGGGTTGGGTCGATAAGCAGACAGACAGGAAATATGCCTGTCTGGATTAGAAAATGGAGAAATGGCCTTTTGGAGACCCATTTTCACTTAGTTTACTAAGTATGCGTCCGGTCTTACTATATCACTTTTCTAAGAAAAACTTTGAGAATACCTTCTTCATTCTACAAATAAAAGTCCTTTTGGATTTCTGTACCAGAGAAATACAAAGCTGTGGCTTTCTTAGCCCCGCGAGTTCTTAGCCCACCCCTGCGGATGTTCAAGAAAAGGGGCTAAGTCCATCTTTTTCCATTCATCTTGACCTTTAAACAGAACACATCATAGAGAAGAGCTTGGAACTTGAGCTTATTAAAAATATACTTTTCTTCCCTCCCCCCTGGATATTTTTTATTTTCCTAACTCTGCCCTGGACTTTCCCATCTCCGTGTCCTTGCCCGAGTTAGTGTCTGCCTCTGGAATGCTCTGCCCTCCCACCTCCGTGTCTGCCTATAGAAATCATACTTGCCTTTTCCAGGTCAATCCAAATGCCCCTCTTCCAGGAAGCTGGTCCGAGTCTCCTGGGGTCCCTCAATTATCACAGTACAGAACACATTCTGTGCTGCCTCGTACACACTTAGGGATAAACATTATTTTCCCATTTAGATCAAAAGTTCCCTAAGCATTTTTTCTTTTGCTACTTCCTATGAATCTATAATTATTTCTGAATAAAAAGTTAAATAAAAAAAACCCTCCGATTTTCTGAGGGTATTCATCTTGGTATTTTATTCCCCTGACAGTCTAGGACAGAAACTGGCACTAAGTAACTGGCCCTTGATGAGAGCCTGTGGAGTCCGTTAGTCACTGTCCCTGAATGGACAGCTTAGCAGAGCATGAGACAGGGTGGAGAATGGGACTTGAACTCAGGAAACCTGGGTTTTGGTCTTAGCTTTCCTTCCAGCTTTAGAACATCTGGGACAAATCACGTATTCTTTTAAGTTACAATTTTTCATTTGTCACCTGGGAATAGGAAGGTACTCGAGCGAGTTACTGTAGGGATTAAATGAGATAATGAATATGCTGCTATCTCATTAACTATGAGCACTATGCCGCTGTTAGTTATTAAGATTGGCGCTAAAGCAACGGAACATGCACAGACATCAGAACCCCTCTTGGTGTCAGGAGGTTGCAGGTGGCATGATTCAAAGGCAGTCTGGGTTTGATGCCCCCTTCTCTCTCTGTCACACTTTAAGATATTCTAGAAGCACCCTTTCTTTTTGCATCCATCCCAAAAGTTCTGCAAACAACTCATTCTGTCCTCTTCAGTAAGACTTACGGTGTAAAGAAAAGTGCAACCACTTTCTAAAATTGTGCTCCGGGGAATTTAAAACACGATTGAACAGAGTGTCCACTACTTGCACACGACCTTTATGACCACCCTGTATGTTAACCATTAAAGTGTTTTTAATTCAAATTGTGTCCTGAACATTGTTATTCTTATATGAAATACTTATTTATATGAAGGAAATCCCTTGACTTACAACACCAACTCATGGACAGGTCATTTTAAACTCGGGTCCTGCTATAAATTTAGATATGGAGTAGAGAAGGCTGGCAGGCCAGACCAGTGCAGGATGTCTTAGGAGAGAGTGAGGAATCCCCTGGGAAGAAACTTCTCCAGCCAGGAGAACGAAGCTCACAGGATGGGTCCAGCAAAAGTGGGATGTCACCGTATGTCTTATTCACATACTTTTCTGGCTTAGGTTTCACACTGCCGCTTTAACGGGGAAAGATATATTAGAATAGCTGAATTTCTACAAACAGATGCTAAGAAATGTAAATCAGAGCAGCTTTGTGAGCCCTCCCAGAGCATAAGGGAGGTAGCAGGACCTGGCTTGGTATCTCTGTCCTTCAGAGACTACTAAAAGTCAAATTAAAGCAAGGATTAGAGGTTTTACACACAGCAGAGGGAACCGATGATTTTACTGGTGTGACCTAGGACCCAGGATCATGGTGGCAGAGGAGCTTACTTAATGCCCAGGGTGAGTTTGGTCATTACCAAAAGCAATGTGGGTGAGGGGCCTGCATTCTAGAGCACACAAGACTCCCCCAAAGTGAGAAAGAGTGGAATCTCCACTCCTCTGTGGTGCGTGACCCAGTCACACAAACACTATTTTTTCCCCTATTAAAGTAGCCTTCTCAAACCACTCTCCCAGATTGGTGCTTGGGGGAGCATGGGTGATCCCTGCATGCTTAACCCTGATGAAATCCTCTCCATCACTGGAGCTTACCCAGGCTGCTTACCTCTGCCTCTGGGATCAGTGGACCCAGAACCACCTGACTTTTCTTCTTTGTCTTTAGCTCTAGGCTTAACTACTATTGGAAACACCCTTAGAGGAAATTTTCTTTGGTCCTGAGTTGAAATAAGAAATTCTCTTTCCCATGGAAACAAAGTTGTTCGTAGGGTGTGACTCCTAGACAGCTCTGGGAACCCCAGATGAGTTCTAGTATAGGCTACGTGGCATTGTTGTCTAACCTTTATTAGATCATACTTCTGGGACAAGGCAATTTGTTTCTCAACCAGCCAATTTATTCGGCACAATCTCTTGGACTGAGCAGTTTATTTGGAGAAGAACTTGACTCACTTATTTTATACTCCATAAAAGGGGCTCAATTAGTGTCGGTTGAAATAAGTCACAGAATTTGGGGATTGTCTGGTTTGGCCAGAGCTGACTTGAGCGTCAATAGTCTGCTTTCTCTTCAATGAAATGAAATTTTCCTGTTAAGTACATGACCCAGACCACTAAATCCAATCACACGTTGTCTCTTTCATTGATATTATGTGATATGCGATAATTGACATGCTTTCCCTTGATTTGGTAAAGTGGTATACTGGTGGCAGTTTTCTTCCACTTCCACTGAGCTTAATAGTTAGATATGACTTGTTCTGTGCTAAAAATAACAAAGATAGTATTTAGAAGAAATCAGAACGGACAAGCTGATAAATTATTTATAGGAATTTCTAGCAGCCTGCCAATCTGTTTTGTAGTGTAGTAGAATCTTAATTTTTCATGAAGGAACCTATGAAAATCTGCTGAGGTTTTTTAAGCCATGACTTCTAAATGGGACCACCAGAGTCCCATTCCAAGGCGGCCTGATTTTTCCCACCACCTCCCAATCGCTTTACCTCCAGCTGACCTTACCTGGTCCAGGCTGAGGGGAGTTGGTCGGTACAAAGCCTGACTAAGACAGGAAAGGTGGAGTGAGGAGAGACCCAGCTCTGAAAGGAGATAAAATAAACCAGCTTGGAGGACTATTGTGTGCCATTTCAAAAGTCTGTTTTGACTAATGTGCTGTGCTATTCAACTTTACATCCTTAATCTGTTGTGTCTGCTTTTAATAAAAAAAATAATTGAGGGGAAATTAAGGACAATGAGAGAGCATTAGTGAACAGAAACAGGTGAGAGCCGAAAGCAGCCTCACGGGGGCAAAGCAGCAGGGCTGTGACGAGACAGCTGAATGTGAACTTGGTCATCCCATTTTCACCCCTTGCGCTTCGGCAAAAATGCATTTGACGCGATGTGGTCTTGCTGCTGATTGAATTCCCCTACTTGTGAAGGGACATTTTGCTGTTCCAAGAAATCCAACAGATATGCTTGTTCTCCTTCATCGGCCCACCATTCTCCTCCTCTTCTCAGTAGAAGGCACCAGCAGTATTTTGTGGTGTGTGTGTGTGGCCATATCAGACCCTTGGAAAAAATTGGCTTTCTCCAACTCTTTTTGGAAACAGGCTTAATAGTTTTAAATCCAATATATTCTTCATGGTTGGGAGCTTTTCTCCCATGATATAGAAGTAACGTACACATTCATATAGCACTTGCACATTTAATGTTTTACTGTCCATAACAGACTTATGGGGGCTAGAATGTGGGGTTTATATGGCTTATGTTTTGAGTTGTTAAATATGAGAACTTACGAAATTTGGAAATCATTTGATTTGAGCTTCTCACTGAGCAGTTGAGGAAACTGAGGCTAAGAAATATTAAATGCCTTGCCTGAGGTTGCATAGCGGCCAGTGGAAAAGCTCAGAGGATGGTTGGTTGAGTCTGTGTGGCACTCCAACAACACTCTCTGTTCCGTATCCCACAGTCCCCATCAGGGACCTCGACACACTATCTGAGCCCTAACATGCGTCCCTGAACACATGCTGCTCTTAAACCATGTCCTTTCCCCATGTCCCCATTGTTTCAGTCACTAATGAGTGTCTTTCTTCCATCAGTATTAGGAAGGCCCTATACGGAAGAAAGTAATACTGTCTGTGACGATGGGGCTCTCTTCATTTAAAATAGCAGAATGTGGTAAAACAGTGAGAATACATTTGAGGAAAAGAGGTCAAAGCAGCTCACGAAGAGAGCAGAAAGGCTGAGCTGAGTGAATACTACTCGGAGGGGAGCAAGAGAGACTTCCTTTATGAATGGGGAGGAAAGAACTTATGATCAGTTTGTGCAAAATACCAAATCATTACAACCAGACAAAACACAGTTTAGTTTAGCTGACAATAATGTTATGAATCACTGGCGTGGTGGAAGGTGAAACTTTGTTTGATGCTCATAATTAGAACACTGTGAACAGAAATTGCTTGTGTAAAATAAACTTTCTGTACTGTTGCAACATGTTAGAGAGACAGTCAGAGATGGCTTGAAAATTTTTAATGTTTCAAATTCCTGCAGCTTTTTTTGCAAAGGGTTTGATGAATTGAAATCTAAATCTGTCATCCTGCCCCACACTGGATAATGATCTAGTCTAAGGAATTGCCAATTATGTTGATAATATTGTAAATTGGGCATTCATTAAATGCAAACTTATTTTAAGATGTTACAGCAGCCCCACTGGCACTCTACTGAGCTAAACTAGGAGAAATACAGTGAACAAATGAAAGGGCCAATTTGCTATGGGTTAAGACAGAATAGAAATAAAAAATTAAATTACTGCAGCTCATCGCAAATGATTTTTTCTCCTTCTATTATGAAGACTTTCAAATTTATAGTAAAATAAGAGAGAATTGTATAATAAACATCCATGTACTCATCGCTTAGATTCAATACTTTTTTCCTTTTATTTTATACACATAGATCATGAATACGTTTACACATACGTGGGGTACAATGTGTTGATTTTTTTATACCATTTGGAGTGCTTACATCAAACTAATTAATATAGCTTTTGCCTCATTTACTTGATTATTGTGTTAAGACATTTATGTTCTATACTTTGAGTTGTACACTTGCAAAACGCTCCACAGGTGTGGGCCCACCATGATAGTGAGCCCTCCCTCTATCAAACCTCCTCCCTACCCACCTTCCCACTCTATTTCTCTCCTTCATCCTGAGCTATGATTGTGATCTATCTTACATGAGAAAGTGTAAGTATAA
>CAUYON010133547.1:0-28969 GCA_963573935.1 Arctocebus calabarensis
CGGCACTTTTACTTTAAAGAGTGTCACTCTGTGGCCCTCGGTAGAGTGCTGTGGCATCACAGCTCACAGCAACCTCCAACTCCTGGGCTTAGGCGATTCTCCTGCCTCAGCCTCCCGAGTAGCTGGGACCACAGGCGCCCGCCGCAATGCCCGGCTATTTTTCTGTTTTGCGGTTTTTTTAACCAAATAATATCCATCTTTCTGCAATTAGTTCTGGGTAATATAATATTCTCCTCCATTATTATAAAAGTTTTAATTGTGGTAAAATACAACATAGTTTACCACTTTAGCCCTTTCTAAGCGTCATTGAGTAATTCCCATTGCTCCACAGCTATCGCTACCATCTGGAAAGAACTCTTTTTTTTTGTCCTGCAAAACCAAAACCCTGCGCTCATGAAGCGCTGACGCCCCCTTTTTCACGTCTCCCTTGCTAGGGAGCTCCTGGAAGGAGGATCGTGTAGCTCAGCATTGTCCTTTCGCGACTGGCTTATTCCCCTCAAGCTCCATCCGTGTGGCAGTGTGATGTTTTGTTGTGTGGGGAGACTGCGCTGTGCTTTTCCATCCTGTGTCGTGGACTCCCGGGTTGAGCTGTTTCCTCCTCTTGGCTGTTATGAATGATGCTGCTGTGAACTGGGTGTCCCCTTCTTCTTTTTTTTTTCTGCAGTTTTTGGGCGGGGCTGGGTTTGAACCCGCCACCCCCGGCATATGGGGCCAGCGCCCTACTCCTTGAGCCACAGGCGCCACCCGGGTGTCCCATTCTTTTTGAGAGCCAGCTTTCACCGTATATCTATAGCTTTAGATATATACCCAAGAGTGGAACGCTAGATCATACAGTAATTCTAATTGTTTGAGGCATTGCTAGACCGTCTTCTGAAGGGCCTACCCCATTTTACACTCCCACCAACAGTGCACAAGGGTTCCAGTTTCTGTCCTCACCAACACTTGCTATTTTCCATTTTTTTTTGATAGTGGCCATCCTATTAGGTGTGAGATGGTAGTATTCTTCCTTTTAAAAAATTCTCAGTGCTCAGGGAGGCACCTGTGACTCAAGGAGTCGGGCACTGGTCCCATGTACTGGAGGTGGTGGGTTCAAACCTGGCCCTGGCCAAAAAAAAAAAAAAAAAAATTCTCAGTGCTCAGTGGTTAAAGTGGCCCCTGGGAATAGATGCTGAGGAGCACATTGCTTGTGGAGCCCAGGATCTGTCATTTGTTAAGAATTATTGAGAAGATTTCCTGCTTTCAAAAAGTATTTCAGATTTGCAAAGAAGTTATTGGTTAGAGGGGACAGGCAGCTGATGCTGTCAGAGCACCACTCACCCAAGCTAAAGGCACAACTGGGGGTGTCCGAGCAGTTCTGCTTATGTGTGGTAGGAGGCACAGCAGAGGAGGCTTGGCTCTGTCTCGGTGATGTGACTTCCCAGTTCTCGGCTTCTTTAAAATGAGAGTGTTGGAACAACAACTCAACCAGGGTCTTTCCGCCTTCAAAATTCTTGGATTCTATGTAATAACCTTGACTTAACTCATTGAAAAGGGGGAGGGATGTGTTGCTCTGGAGGACAAGAGCTGCACCCAGAGCTGCATAGCAGTTGGTTGTAATTAATAAGGACGTCCCTATGGCCACTGAGCACTAAGGCGTGCAGAGCAGTCACTGCTGGGATTGGGCCATTCTGCTCATCCGGGCCACCGTGCTCACGTTGCAGACGAGAGGCCAGGAGGGGTCATGTGGCGATACCTTCCAGTTAGGAGCTTTCTCTTTTGTCCGAGGAAAAAATATAAAGAGCAATTTTTAGCTGCACTGTCCTGGGTTCAGGGTGTCATCATTCAGTGACAAGCACAGCTCACACGGAAGGGTGACAAAATTAGGGGAAGCCAAGGGGGATGGGAGAGGGGACTTGACAGAAGTAGCTTCAAAGTCTGAAGACCCAGTGTCTGGTGTGGTGGCGTGACTCCCCAGCCCTGTGATCGGGGCACTTCCTTCCTTGCACCTGAGCTCATGCCCTGGCATTCTCATCTGAGAGGCCTTGCACCTCTAGGGCTGTCTGGGAGGCCGCATGAGATGATGGACATGAAGACAAATTGTACACAGGTGCTGCTAGCACTGCTCGCTCAGAGCGGTAGAGTTAGGGCTTTGCCTAAAGTAGCTAAGTGCATCAGCTATTCAGCTATTCAGAGTGAGATGCCTTGTGTAAGTGGTTCACTGTAAGAAGCATTGGGGTTACGAAGAATCATCGTCTGTACTGTACATCTTTTCAAGAACCATCCTTCCCCTCCTCTTTGGCATGAAGTTAGTTAAATCTGCACCACTAGCAAACTTGGAAAAATGTGCGTCGATATTTTTATGTATATGTTACTTGTGTTCACGGAGCTGGTTGGGGTGGGGCCGGACAGCTCCTGCAGTTACTTCTTTTGAAACAGAAGGCAGGACCGCGTTCACCTCTGAGAGTGTTCGCTGCAGGCCCCGCTCCTTGGCTGGGTTGAGAGGAAGTGTCTCAATCCAGGGAGCTCCACTTAAAACGGGAAAGGGAGGCCGCTGTCCCTCTTTGGTATAAGTATCTTTCATTACGTCTAGCTCTCCGGCCTGTTCCAAATTAGAATTAAATTAGCTTCCACTTGCCCAGGCTGTCCTTCTTGCCCCCTGTCCTCTTGCGAGCCTCACTTTCCTCTCTCGTAAACGGGAATACGGACCTCACTTCGAGGTGAGGTTGACAAAGGCGTATTTTGTTTCTTTAATTTAAAAGGACAAGGGTTGATCCTTGGTCTCAGGGAGAATATAGCTTAGAAAGAAAAAGCAAACACACGACCTCCGCCACTGTCACGCGACTCTTCTGGTACCACGTGTGCCCGCCTGTTCCACACCAAGCAGTCCTCCAGCTGCAGCGGACAGTTCAATCCATTCTCACGCCTTCTCCCTGGAGTTTCCGTCAGCTCCCACACGCTAAGGGCTCAGTCCCAAAAGACTGTCTCCCGCTTCAGATGCCAGTGGGCAGTCTGGGCCTCCTGCACACCTGACTGACCAGCTACACGTTGGAGGTTCCCACTCCCCCATCCATGGGCTCCACCATCTGCTTACAGAACCCGGCAGATAGTACACTGGTTTATTATAAGGTAGCAGTCCTCCACCGTTTGGCACCAGAGACCAGTTTCATGGAAGATAGCTTTTCTATGGACCAGGGAGGAGGGAGGATGGTTTTGATATGAGTCTGGAAGCAACTGATTTAGAATGGTCTCTGTGCAGTCAAACCTCTCCGCGTGTGACAAGCTGTATGTGCAGCCGCTACCCAGCACTTAGCATCAACGCCTCAGCTGCACTTCAGACCGACAGGCCGTAGAATCTCATAAGGAGCACGCAACATAGATGGCTTGAATGCGCAATTTACAGTGGGGTCCCCTCCTGCGAGCATCTGCTGCTGCTGCTGAGCTGATGGGAGCTCAGGCGGTGGGGGAGTGATGGGCAGCAACTGCAAAGACCCAGGAGCCTGCCACTCGCTTCCTGCTGTGCAGCCTGGTTCCTAACAGGCCACAGTGTAAAGGATACTACTCAGGAACATCGCAATGGAAGGAGGGCTAGGGCAAGGCGATGGGGGCTTCTGGGGGTGCCGCCCTTCAACGCCCCCTCAAGCTCTTTGAGCCCCTTCCTTTAGGGCTGTTGTGGAGGCTCCATTACAGAGGCAAGATTGAGTGAATCATTGGCCATGGGTGGTTAAGCTCCATCTCTATCCCTTCTCCCCTCCCTGAAAGTGCCAACCCTTTAATCGTAGCTCTGTTCCTCTGGCCACCACTCTGTCCTCTGAGGTCGACCTCATGGCGTAAACTAAGGTGTGCTTGAAAGGGGCTTATTGTGAATGACAGAGGATGCTTCTTTCCTCTGAATTACTCCAGTGGTAAGGAGCTGAACATGTTTCAGGAGCAGGAGACAAAACCCAGATATTACAACAAAATACATTCTCATAAGGGGTTTAGGGGCTCTGGCTGGGACCCGGGGATGCAGACCAATGCGTGTCTTTATTATTATGTCATAACATCCCAGCTTCACTGAATGTTAGGAAAACCATATGGGAACAACAGCAGAGCTGCAAAGTCCCCGAACCAACCAGTCTATACGCAGGTTAGGGTGGAGCTGGTCCAAGGCTGGGCCGTGTCTGGAGTCCTTGCCACAGGACAGTGAACCCCCCGGGGTAGTTGCCTTGCGGAAGGAGTCAGAGTAGTGTGGACCAGGAGAAAGGGTGCGGTCTTGGGGTCAGCTGGAGGTTACATGTGCAAACCCCTCGTGTTGAGGTGGGATTTAAGCCATGTGGCTTCACGATCCCACCAAAGCATCGGGTGAAATAGGGAAAGGGGAGAACTCTGGAGTTTAGTCCCAAAGTTTAAGTGAGATCTGGGTAAGACGAGGCCCTGGAGAGCAGACCGACCACTGGGCCGTACTGCGTCCCTGAAGGAGGCCAGACGACGGTCGGTGGCGCAGCCTGCTGAGGCAGCGTGACGGGGTGGAGAGAGGAAGGCCAGTGTGGTGGCTCCAGGGCTGGGATGTGCATGCTGTGGGCAGCCGAGGTCCGCATGGGGAACGTGAGCTGGCACGTCAGGGCATGGTGATGGCACGAGGCAGGAGTTGGGGGACGGGCCAGCAGCAGCACCCCCGTGCTGTCCAGTGGCCAGCGCACAGTGACAGCTGGGACTCCTGCTGCCTTGAACCCAGCGAGTCTCTTGGCTTGTCCCCCACTCTTCTGCTTCTGTCAGCACCCCCTGTTGGGGGGCGTCACTTCTCCATCACTTCTTGTCTGCACTGTCACCAGCAGTACCCCGTAGCCTTCCTGCTGTCAGCTGCTTTTCTTGCCTCCTGACGTTTTTATTGCGATGCTTTTGCTACAACATAGACTGAAGCATCATTTTGTTCTAGAAACCTGGTGTTTTCACACAGCAGAGCCCGGCCCCTCTGGCTTGGTCTCCCTCTCTCTGTCCGTCGCATGTGTCCTCTGTTCCAGGCACAGCTTCCAGCCTGGTGTTTCCAACCTTCTGTTCCTTTCCTACCCCCCTCCCTGCAGCACCGTGGCCACCTTCTTAGGGGAAAGCGTCTATCCTCCTGCAAGTCTGTGGCGAGGCCCAGATCCTCTGAGATGCCTTCTCTCTCCTCCTAGTCGTAACTCCCTCTGCATTTACTCAAACCAGGCAGCAGCACTGACGCGGGGTCTAGTCACGGTGAGCGACTCCTCCTTCCTTTGTGAGCCCCTGTGTCCCTTTTTGGGGCAGGGACTTTATCTCTGTGCTGCAGTGCTAGGCCTGGTAGGGAGCGGCCCTGGTGTCTGCTGAGTGGTGCAGCCAGGTGGCAGCGCACTCATGCATCCTGCAGCCAGAGCAGGTGGGGTCAGGGGCAGGCGGGGGCCAGGATCGACAGCATTGCCAATAAAAATGGTTCTTCTTGCATTAGCATTGATTTTTTCCCCCAGCTACCCTTAGAAGCTGCTCTGTGTGGCCCTAGGGGGTACTAAGCTGTGTGACAAGCAGTCTCCTTCTCAAGAGTCATGAGAGTTTGTGTGCAGGGCCTGCATGGGGTGACAGAATCAGGTGCAGGTGGCCACAGTCCTAAGAGCGATATGTCGATATGTCGAGGTTCGTGGGACATGGGAAGACAGGGCTCAGTGACAGCTGAGATCAGACATCATGGGGGCAGAGGTCTGCTGGAACTTGGGAAGGCGGAGAGTGGTGGGCTCGCTGATTGGGGCGGGGCGGTGGGCTGTGGGGGTGGGTGTTACAGAGCACATTCCAGAAACAAAGTGATCTGAGTCGACCGTGTAATCTGTTTTGGAAACAGTGAGAAGTTCCTTTTGATTGGCTCTTGATGGCTTCCCCCAAATTAATCGTGTGTGTGTGTGTGTGTGTGTGTGTGTGTGTGTGTGTGCGCGCGCGCGTGTGTGCGTGTTTCATTTGTTTCTGTTTTCTAGGCTCAGACCATGAACTACGTGGGGCAGCTGGCTGGCCAGGTGTTCGTTACGGTGAAGGAGCTCTACAAGGGGCTGAACCCCGCCACGCTATCCGGATGCATTGACATCATCGTCATCCGCCAGCCCAATGGCAATCTCCAGTGCTCCCCTTTCCATGTCCGCTTTGGGAAGATGGGGGTACTGCGCTCTCGGGAGAAAGTGGTAAGAGTGCGGGACCTGGCGACCTGGCGTGATGGCAGTCCCCTTGGAGAAAACCATCAGATTCTTGTGGTGTCCCTTGTCTACACTCTCAGACCCAGATTTTTAGGTCTTCATTGGAAATGGCTGTTTGCTGAACTGACCATTAGTAATTCAAATTGTTCTAGTTAGTAGTGCCATATAAATTACCCTAAAAAGTGGCATATGCCAACTGTTTCTCAAGTTCCTGGGTTCTGAGGGTCAGGAATTCAGAGTACAAGTAGGATGGTTGTCTCTGCTCTGTTTGCTATCTGGGGCCTCAGCGGGGGGACTCAAAGGCTTGGGATAGAGTCCTGTGGGTGCCTGCTGTCCCCCACACCTGGTGGTCAATTCTGGCCCTTAGCTGGGCTCTTCACTGGGGCTATTGGCTGCACCACCCACAAGTGGCCTCTTTATGTGGCCTGGGCTCCCCACAACATGACAGTGGTTTCAAGTGGGAGCAGGTGGGTGCTGGATCTTTTTCTGGTCCAGCCTTATAAGCTACCTGGCCTCACTCTGCTGGGCTTTACTGGTCAGGTAGTCACAAGGGGAGACAGAATAAATAAGCCTTTCTCAATGGAGAGTGATGAGGTTTGGGGAGAACATGTAGGAAAGGAAATCTTGATGTCATTTTTGGAAAAGATAATCTGCCACACAAAATAAATAAAAAAATTTCTAGAAATAGATTCTGCTTTTCATGCCTCTACTGATACGGAATCTGGAGTGCTATCTCATGATGGTCCTTTGAGTTTAGTTCAAGTGGAAACTATGCTGAGAGGGTCTCGAAGGCCCCAGCCAGTCTGTGAGGAATGTTCCAGGGTGTAATCCCTACAGACTGGAGCTGGGGAGTTGTTGACTGCAGTCTGTTCTGTGACCCTGTGCCCATCACTCCCCTTCTCTGGCCTCAGCCCCTCAACCGGAAAGGGAGGAACTGGACCGGGTGGTCTCGGAGGAGCCTTCCCACTCTGGGTTCTGACCTCCATGCTCTCCTGAGCCCAGAATCCCTGCAGCACCCAGGATGTGATGGGGTGTCAGTGATTCGAGTGTGTCTGGAGAGACTGGCCTGCCCCGTTGCCAGGAAGGCAGGTTATTATTTTCTTAACCATGTTTTTCCTTCAGGTTGACATAGAAATCAATGGGGAATCTGTGGATTTGCACATGAAATTAGGAGACAATGGAGAAGCGTTTTTTGTTCAAGAAACTGATAACGATCAGGTAAGGCGGCTGGGTGGTCGGCCTTCCTTCCTGATTCTGAGCTTTGAGCGATGCTCACCTGCAGACGCGCAGGAGTGTGTGTGAAGAATCACCCTGGTGCCGGGCTGTGTGGGCGATGGCCACAGCGAGAGTGGCTGTTTGCTTGTACTTGGGGGATTTGAGCCAGCCAGGCTGAGTGTGTTCTGAATCTACCTAAGCTTGCTTTAGTTTACTCACTGTTTCTGGGGAGACAGAGGCAGGAACTTTGCACATCGTCTTGAACCGTTGTCCAAAGCATACAAATTGTACTGGTGTGTCAAATCTCGAATGGCTGAATGTTCTAATTTTTATTTAGTGAGTGGCCAAATCACTTCTATTATTTATTAATTTATTTGAGAAAGAATCTCTCTCTTGCCCAGGCTGGATAGTGTGGCATCAGCCTAAGTTCACTACAACCTCAAACTCCTGTGCTCAAGCCATCCTCCTACCTCAGCCTCCCGAGTAGCTGGGACTACAGACCCCCACCATGATGCCCAGCTAATTTTTCTATTTTTTAGTAGAGACGGGGTCTCAGCTCACCTGAGGCTGGTCTTAAACTTCTGAGCTCAAGCGATCCTCCCTCCTCAGCCTCCAGAGTGCTAGGATTACAGGCATGAGCCACTGTGCCTGGCCTATTGTTGTTACTTTAAAATTTGTAATAGCTTTGTTGGGATACATGTCACATCCCACCTAATTT
The DNA here is from genome assembly GCA_963573935.1 of Arctocebus calabarensis. Classification (NCBI taxonomy): domain Eukaryota; kingdom Metazoa; phylum Chordata; class Mammalia; order Primates; family Lorisidae; genus Arctocebus; species Arctocebus calabarensis. The sequence goes on from CAUYON010133547.1 coordinate 8,083, forward strand.
ACCCATTTCATTTGTACATTCAGCGGTCTTTGCTCAGGTGTGTCCTCCATGCTTCTCTGAGCCCCAGGATGGGATGGAGTGTCAGGGAATGGGCAGGGATCCTTGATGGTCACGGAGTCATTCTGAGGTGAAGGGGGGGCAGGAGGCTGGGGTCCTAGTCAATTTCAGAACACTTTTCATCACCCTGAAAAGACACACCATACTCGTTAGCGGTCACCGTCCCTCATCCTCAACCTCACAATTCCCAAGCCCTGTCCAGCCTCTAAGGTGCTTTCTGTCTCTGTAGAGTTCCCTGTTTTGAGCTTTTGAATGGAACCATGTAGTAAGTGTCCTTGTGTGCCTGGCTTCTTTTTTTTTTTATTTGTATTCAAACTTTATAACTAAAAGTATTTTTTATTTCAAATTAATATGAGTATGAATTTTTAGGTTACATTGTTTTTACTTCTTAGGTAAAGTTCAAGTTGAGCCCTTCACCCAGTGGGTGTGCTGAACACCTCACATTATGCACGTTAGTAAGACCCCACCATTTATTGCCCTCCCTCCTGCCCCTTCCTCTCCTCTCCCCACCCCTGCTAGACTATACAGGGTGGCCATAAAGTTCGTGTGCACTTTTAAATGCACACTATTTTAAACTGGTGTGCCTGGCTTCTTTCACTGATGTTTCCAGGTTCATCCAGGTTGCAGTATGTGTATGTCTCAATACTTTATTCCTTTTTATGCCTGAGTGTGTTCATTTGTCTCCACATACCACATTTTGTTTATCCCTTCATCTTTCGACAGGCACTTAGGTTGTTTCCACCTAAGTTACCACAAATAACGTGGCTGTGAACGTTTGCCTGCCAATTTTGGTGTGGAGATATATTTTGATTTTTCTGGGGTATAAGCCTAGGAGAGGCATTCCTCGGTTATGCGGTAACTTGTAACTTTATGATTAACTGGAGGAACTTTCAGACTATTTTCTCTCCCTACCAGCAATGTACTGGAGTTGTAGTTGGTCTACATCCTTGCCAATACTTGTTAGCCGATTTGGGGAGTCTAGTCATTCAGGTGGTGTGAAGTGGTGTCCCTGTATGGTTTTGACTTGCATTTTTCTGATAACTAGTGGTTTTGAGCAGCTTTTTATGAGCTTATCCACCATTGTGTATCTTCAGAAGATTGTCTATTCTGATCCTTTGCTTTGCTCATTTTTTGAGGGGGGTGTCATTCATCTTTTTTATTACTGAGTTGCACACATTCCTTATATATTCCAGGCACATGTCCCTTGTCCGACCGATATATTGCAAGTATCTTCTCCCACTGTGTGAGTTCTCCTCACTTTCTTGTTGTCTTTTGCAGCACTAAAGATTTAGTTTCAATGAAGTTGAATTTACCTGTTTTTTTCCTTTCTTTTAAAAAAGTTTTGTGTTTCCCTTTCATTCTGCTTTTTCATCTGTCGCGTGTGCTTTTGGTGGCGTATATATATGAGACTTCTTGGCCCTATTCTAGAGGGCCTTATCATGATATTTTCTTCCCAGACTAACCATTTTTAAAAAATCTTTCACTCACTGGTCAAGCTGCTTTGAAGGGATTTGAGGTAGTGAATCCTCACAAAACCCACTGGCAGGAGTGCCTTTCTGGGAAGACAGCATGGTTACAAAGCAACAGCTCTGTAGAACTCCAGGCTCTCACTTGGTCCCGGGCACTGTCTCCATCTGGCCTGTCCAGAGGTGCCTACTGCCGCCCCTTCATCTCCTGAATGACTCTGTGGCCATCAGGGATCCCTGCCTATCTGCGCTTTATCTCTCCTTTAAATGCAGAGGCTCTGAGAATCATTACATGGTTCCTAACAACATTTAGAAACTCTTTCCACCTTAAATGGACACCTGTGTTTTTAGGTTAGTTTGCACCTACTTTAGCCAGAGCTTAGGCTGCCACAGCTGAGGCAGCACTGGGGGCCATCGTGCTGTGGGTGGGGCCTCTGGCCAGGGTGTGTTCAGATGCTTCACAGTATCCCTGGGAGGTTGTGGATGCTGGGAGCCCGTGTCTTTCTGCACCTGTGTCACGCAACGCTGCCCTCTCCCTTGGCACATCTGGCTGTCTCCACACGTGCTCCCTTCCCTTTAGAGACTGCAGGTGGCCAAGGCCCTCCTCTGTTCTTGACCTGAGTCTGTGTTTCTTTTTCTTGTCTTTTTTTTTTTTTTTCTGAGAGAGTCCTACTCTGTTGCCCTTGGCAGAGTGCCGTGGTGTCATCATAGCTCACAGCAATGTCCAAGTCTTGGGCTTAAGAGATCCTCTTGTCTCAGTCTCCCGAGTAGCTGGGACTACAGGCCCCGCCACAACGCCTGGCGAGTTGTTCTACTTTTAATGGAGATGGAATCTCGCTCTTGTTCAGGCTGGTCCTCAGCCTGACAGAGTTCTAGGATTACAGGTGTTGCGTTTCTTTTTCATTTGGTCCAGCCGAGCAGCCGAGCAGCTGGATGAGGCAACCTCACTCCTGTCCAGCCTAAGGCTCTGTTGCTGGGGTGATTTAGACTTAATACTTCTAGCATGTCTGAAGCCCTCTAAATCTATTTTAAGTATCAGCGGCGTATTTCTGTTTATCCCACTTTCGTATGTATATTCTTCTTGTTACCAAGTTTCTCATAATAAATGAGTCATTCATTAATAATGTAATTGCTAAAGTTTTTTAAAAACTTCTGCATCATTATCAAACAACTAGTCAATTGGCAGGTTGTGCTTTTTTTTTTCTTTTTGGTCTCTAAGAAAGTGGTCAATATCTAAATCTTTTTTTTAATTTTTATTTTATTTTATTTTTTGCAGTTTTGGCCAGTGTCGGGCTTGAACCTACCACCCCCAGTATATGGGGCCAGTGCCCTACTCCTTGAGCCACAGGTGCCACCCCAATATCTAATTCTTTAGTGCCCACGTGCCTTCATGTGTCCTGGTATGACAGGTGGGGGTGGGGCTGCCAGCTGTTTTTTGTTTATTTTTTAAATTACCATCTTCATTCAGTGTATATTAAAAAAATACACAGTTTGAGTAAAAAAAAAAATATGCACATACACATTCTCTCTTTCACCCACCCCTACCCACACTGAAGTACAAAACTGAGTCCAGTTCCCAGCATAAAATGATGACTCAAAGCCCTTTTTTCCCTCTTTGCTCAAAGTTGAATTTGGGTGGCTCAAAATCACTGACAATTACCTCACTTTGTGATAAGTATGTCAATGTAGGATTGAGTACAAGATGGCATTAAGATGGGCAGCCACGTCTCCAGATCAGTGTGACTGAGACGTTCTGTCAGGCTACCCTCCTGCAGTCTCTCCAGGGAGCGCTCGGCCTCTGGAATCAGGCCTGGAGGGCCTTGGGCACTGTCCTGCTCCCTAGATGCAAAGGGACAGGCTCTGTTTTGAAAGTGTGTTTTTTCCACTAGGAAATGGTCCCCATGTACCTGGCCACCTCCCCCATCCTGTCTGAAGGGGCCTCGAGGATGGAATGCCAGCTGAAGAGGGGCACTGTGGACAGAGTCCGAGGCGGCCTGGACCCTGGTGTACCAGCCCCAGTCACACCTCCTGGAGAGAGCTCGTCCATCGGCTCCTTAGTAAAGAAGAGAAGGAAGAGGAGAAGAAAATCCCAGCTGGATAGCTTGAAGAGAGACGACTCCATCCACACGTCTGAGGATGAAGACATGTTCCCCATCGAGATGAGCTCCGATGAGGACCGGGAGCCGCTGGACGGCAGTAGGTAACTGTCAGGACAGGAGATGGGCAGGCTGGGAGACGGGGTCCAATTTATTTTCCAAGATGATTGTTACAAACTCTCTTTCCTTCTGAATTTCTTGTTCTTCTGCTATGCATTTGACACTGAATTTTGGAATTGCGAGGACCAAATCTTGCAGTGGTGTAAAGGTTTGACTGATGGCTAAGTGACAGTGGTGGGGCCAGACCTCCCTGGGTGATGACTCCTGAAGTCGGGAGTAGAGTCAGGAAACGGGAACAGAGCCGAGAGATAGTTCATGACTGACACCATTTTCTTAGAATTCCCTTGTTCTTATTTGAGTACCAGTTATGTACACAGCAGTTGGGTTGATTTATACAGAGGGGCTGGTACGTTGATAGGCTCACGGTTAACAATGATTGTAGAAAGTGCTCGGCCTTCTTTTCGGACCAGCTTTTTAATTAGGCCCAACGCTGAATGGACATTTTCTATTCTCCTTTCCTTTTAACAGCATAGTGAAATTCCATTTGTATGTAGGACTAATTTGGTTTTTCTTTCACTTTATTCAAATTAATATGAGGGTACAATTTTTAGGTGACATTGTTCTCACCTTGAGGGTAAGGCTCTATTTGTAGAAGAGCCCCTCACCCAGGGGGCGTGTTATCCACCCTCACAATGTGCACATTAGGTGGGCTCCCGCCTCACGCCCTCCCTCCTTCTGCCATACATCTTCCCCTGCCCCCGGACTATAATACTGTTTTATTGTTCTTATGAATATGTAATTGTTTATTGATGCCTGGTTGAATTATAAATTTAAAGTGATTTGGCTTCAGCATTTGGATTTCATATTAATATGGAGTACATTGGATATTTATTTTTCCATTCTTGCAATACTTCACTAAGAATTTCAACTCCATCCAGGTAAATGTAAAAGATGTAAAGTCTCCATCTTTTTTAATGGCTGAATCATATTCCACGGTATATATATATACCACAGTTTGTTGATCCATTCATGGGTTGGTGGGCACTTAGTTTGCTTCCACGACTTGGCAGTTATGAATCGCGCTGCAGTAAACATTCTGGTGAAAATGTCTTTGTGGTCAAATGATTTTTGTTCTTCTGGGTAGGACTATGTTGGTGGTAAAGTGCTAGTTTTAAAAGGTAAAACTGATTTTTAAAAGCTATTTGATGGTTCAGATTTGTATGTAATTCATTGCAGTTTTTGATAACTTTTCATCTTTTTAACATAAATAAGGGATAAGGAATGTCAGGGGTATCCCCTTGCTTCATTTTTCAGAATAGAACATATGTTTTTTTCTAGCTGATGGAAAAGGTCAGTTGGCATCATTGCTTCCCCTAACTGCAGCCTCTAAGGCTCTGCCATAGGCTCTGAAACTGAGTCTTTGGGCTTCTTATAATTGTGTTTCCTGTGTGCTGTATAATTCCAGAATTTAGTGATAGATATTTCAGATCACATCAAAAATACCGACAGATGACCTCTGAGTGAAAGAAACAGGGAGTCTGTGTATATCTGAAATGAGGTGGTTTTGCAATCATTTTGTGATCATAAGACACATTGGGTTGATGTCATCTCTTTATTTTGCTGAATGAAACACGACATGTGCATGGGGGTCATTGAGTTACCTGGCAGCGCTGCCGGTATCTGGCCCGGGTTTCATACCACCCTGAGTTCAGTTCTGGGCGGATCTACCTTTCGAGGCTTCAAGACCGGGAAGCACGCAGGCAGCAGGCAGGTGCCTCAGGGAGGAGAGGGGCAGTTGGGCATCGTTTGTCCGTCTGAGTCCAAATGCTGAAGCCAAATCACTTTAAATTCATAATTCAGCCAGGCATCAACACACAAGCACATTGATGTGAGCCTGTGCCTCACCTTCCACCCTCCATTGCCTGGACTCTGCCTGGACGTTTAAAAAGAGGTCCTGATAATACACAAAGCACTCAGAGGTAATCAAGAAAAAACTGGAACTCAAGTTTATCAGGAATCTATCAACTAAAAATCCTTTGACTTTAATCTTTTTTTTTTTTTTCCTCCAGAACTCTTCCTAGTGATATGCCTCCCTTCCAAGATGATATCCCTAAGGAAAACCTTTCCCCAGTCTCCACTTATCCTCAGTCATCTTCATACCCTAATTCAGATAGAGAGTGGTCGCCCAGCCCCAGGTAAGGTGCTTGTGAGCCTGTGTGTGTCCCAGCATATTCACCTGTCCCGGTGCCCGGGATCCCAAGTCACCTATAGGAAGCATGTCTAGAAAAACAGTGAAATCAAAAGTGAAACTAATTAGGACCAGCAAAGAATGCAATAGGAGGGTTAGGATTAAAAATAGAACACGTGCAGATCATAAATACAGGTCTTAGCTGTGTGGAAGGGAAACTGAAAGGAAGGGCCCTGAAGTTACCAGATGCTGATGGGTAATAGGAGAAAACAGGGCTGCAGAGCTCTTGCTTGGTCCTTAGCCCTAAAGTGAAATTTGAAACAGAGACGTCATTCAGGGCTGTCCAGACGCTGCCTCCCTCATGCGTCATTCATTCTACTGAATTCAGGAGCATGTATTTCCCGGAAATGGACTTGCAAGTGGCCTTAGAGGTTCTGCATAAACTTGAGGGCCTAGAGCTGCTCAGCTGGCACAGTGCCTTCCTGCACTGCTTTTCCCACCCCCCCCTCCGGAGGTCTTTAAATCACTGATGCCTATGAGAATATGTGAGCCCCTCCGAGTAGTTTTCCAAAGGAAAATAGTGAATTCTCAGCACTGGTGATAATAATTGGGATGAAAATCGGTTCTTGGGTGGCCCCCAAATCTTTAGACATGGTAACATGTCTTTGACAAAATCTTAGACATAATTTGTGGTCTCTAAAGGGTCATAGCATTAAAATCTCATGGTGGCAGCCCATTTATTTCTCAAAATGCTTGGGAGTGTGGTGATAAAGAGGAGGAGGTTGGGAAAGACGGGTCTGAATGACAGTGGCAGCCAGAGTTATTCTCAAGGGTAACTTGACAGGGTTCCATCTGACTGTGGGTTATTGGGGACAGATAGACATGGGCAGGGCTATGTTTAAAATGTTTCTTTTAATTTCTTTTAAATGTAAAAACAGCTCTGTTTGTCTGTCTTTAATGTTTTTTTTAAATGAATCAGAATAACAGCCAGATTGTATAGACCTGACCACTGTCAAATGGATCACCAAGTAGGATACAGAGATACAGTTCTGTACTTAGAATTATTCAGATTCTTTAAAGAGAGTTGGCAGCACAGATAACCAAATCTTGGGATTACATGGTTTGAATAAGCACTAAAGTGTGATCAAAGACACACCAAATCTTTTAGGGGCACATGGATGAAATAGAAAGAGAAATAGCGCTTTCGGCAGCTTCCTGTTTCTGTTGTTCAGAAAATTTGTGTTGAATTCTTAGCGATTTCAGTAGACAGTCCTCTGCTGTTGTCAGATGCCTGAGTATTTCTGTTTTGTTACAAATGTCATTGTTGAGAATAGTCAAATAATTTATATGAAATCCCATTTAATCTAATTGACCTATGATTTTTTTTTCTTTCTTTTAATGTGTATCATGTGTGGCGTCCAGTAACCTGGTAGATTGCAAAAGGACTCCCCCCCATCTTACAGTCGCAGCCGAGGGAGGTCTGTCTAGTTCTTGCCCTCCACAATCCTCCCACTTCCATTCTTCGGAAAGGTAGCTGAGTTATTTTTCCCACTTGAATAACGTATCCAATAATGAAAATTCTGATCTAACTCTTCTAAGTCTATTTTATCATTAACCCACTTACTTTTGAAGAAAATTTTTTATACAAAGTGAAAAATGTGATCTAACTCTTACAATCTACTTCACCAACTAACCAAATTACTCATGAAGACAATCGTCGAGAGCATTATTTTCCTTTTGTCTTAACACTTGTAGATTATTAGATTTTTTTTTTTTTAAGTCCTGAATTTGATTCTCTGGAAATTGTGTGTGAGTATATCCTTCTACCTAACTCTGTGGAGTGCTTTAAATATAGAATAATAAAATATAGATTGGGAATGCAATCTTCTGTGCCTAGGGTTGTTTGACAAATTAGTTCACAAGATATTTTTGGATACCTCTTTAGTATAAGTCATTTATTATAAATATTTAAATAGCTTGTTAGGCTGTCTGAATAATGGAGTTAGATATTTTCCACAGAATTTCTGAAAGAGAATTTTGGAGAGTAGTAGTAGTAGTTTAGGAGCACAGGTTTGATTTTCATCTGATGCTGTTATCTGAGGTTTTATCCTGCCTACCTTGTAGCCATCAATAGTTTACTTTGTAAACCCTAGCAAATGAAGCGATGATTAAAGCCTATGTGGAAAACATTTTTATTTTTGATTAAAGAAGCGACCTCAGGGTATGCTTCATTCAATGTCACATATGCAAAAGAAAGGCCATTTTAGTGGTTTTTTTTTAGAGACAGAGTCTCACTTTGTCGCCTTTGGTCAAGTGCCATGGCTTCATGGCTCACAGCAACCTCCAGCTCCTGGGCTTAGGCGATTCTCTTGTCTCAGCCTCCCGAGTAGCTGGGACTACAGGCACCCGCCACAACATCCGGCTATTTTTTTGTTGCAGTTCGGCTAGGGCTGGGTTTGAACCTGCCGCCCTTGGTATATGGGGCCGGCGCCCTACTCTCTGAGCCACAGGCACTGCCCAGAAAGGCCATTTTAAAATGAAGAAAACGAAGTTATAAAAAAAAATTAGCTAATTTGCCTTTTTTGGAATTGGCACAATTGCTGACCACTATTATTAGGCTACTAAATACCTTATTTATAAAAATCAGTGACTGACCTTGTAAGCTTACTTTTTTAAACAACCCTTGATTTTTAAAGTCGAATAACTTGATACTAGGGCATTTTGGAATCAAGTTTCTGGTAAGTCACACTCAGCATGGGGACCCATTTTCTCAGGTGATCCTCAGTCTGTCTGAATTCTCAATGACCAAGGGCAGAAAGTACACCTGTATTTGTGTACAGGCGCCTCTAGAGGAAGCGTGCTGTGGGCTGCCACTGGGTGGTGGTGTATTTCATTACGACTTTCATGCAGGGCTTGCTTCTTTAATCACAAGCGCTTGCAAACCTGAATGCCTCTACAGAATCCCTGGAGGCTATGGCTTTTATGAAAGACCCAGAATGTTGGGAACCTCAGATCTGGGAGGGGCTACAGGAGAACTGTGTTCGGCGTTTTCATTCTTTTCAAGCAGAGATTGGCAAGCTACAGCCCCTGGGTCAAGTCTAGCCTGCCACCTGCTTTTGTAAAGTTTTGCTGGAGCACAGCCAGTTGCTGTATATACTGGCTACAGCTGTTTTCATGCCACCACAGCAGAGTTGAGTAGTTGTGACAGAGATCAGATAACTCACAAAGCCCAAGATATTTCCCTCTGGGCCCTTTACAGAAAAAGTTTGCTGACTTCTGCTCCACTGCAAGCTCAGTCTAAAGGGCTTTATTTAATTTGTTGTCAGGAGGCAAGATAATTTGTTATTCTAAAGAACTTATAATAAAATATAGGCTATGTTTTATCTGAAAAAATATGATGGCGAGAACTTTTTAAGCAAGTACTGAGGTTTGGGGCTGGTTAGCCAGTTAGGATGAAAGAGTGGGTTCAGATCACAGGTGCATGCATGAGGGCCCCTCACAGAAGGTCACAGCAGCGCCATTTCCTGTTAGTGCCAGGAAAGCATTGCTCCTTTGGAGAAAAGTCTTAATTGTAGAAGCAAGAGATGTTGGAAGGCAGGGAGCACTTTCCCATGCAGATGCACGTGGAGCCCAGCATTCCTTCTTATGGGACAGCTTCCCGAAGGGCAGGAAAACCTATGTGTTGGAGAGGGGTGTCCTGGTGTACAAGCTCTCAAAGTGTGGCACCTGGGGTGTCTCCTCTCCACAGGCAGGTGAGATGGACCGTAAGAGAGGCCTTGAGATGGATCGGTGGTCAGTGAGCCCCGAAGAGAAGGGACCAGCCATGTGTACCTCAGTGGGAAATGAAGGAGGGACAGTGCTTGGTTTGTTTGCCTCAGCTGGCTTGACCAAAGAGATGCAGGATCAGTTTATCCAGTAAGACCAAAGAGATGCAGGATCAGTTTATCCAGTAAGACCAAAGAGATGCAGAATCAGTTTATCCAGTAAGACCAAAGAGATGCGGGATCAGTTTATCCAGTAAGACCAAAGAGATGCAGGATCAGTTTATCCAGTAAGACCAAAGAGATGCAGAATCAGTTTATCCAGTAAGACCAAAGAGATGAGGGATCAGTTTATCCAGTAAGACCAAAGAGATGCAGGATCAATTTATCCAGTAAGACAAGAGATGCAGGATCAGTTTATCTAGAAAGACCAAATAGATGCAGGATCAGTTTGTCCAGTAAGCATGGACCATGCTTACTGGATACAAGTTCTGTGTCACTGTGGGCTCACTTCCTACTGACAGGAAAGACCCGTTGGAGTCAAAATCTGACTCAAACAGATAAATGAGACTGAACCTATCAGGGAGACTAGAGGAGACTAGATAAGGCTGGTGGGAGAAGGCATAAGGGGGAAGTTGTGGTAGCTTTATTTCTTGTTCTGTTTGAAAACTGCTGTCTTCCCCTAGAGGAAATGGTGCAGGAGAAAAAAGACAAACAGTAATTAAATACATTAGTGTGTTGTAATAAGTAATTCCGGTAACTATTGCTGTAAATAATTAATATTTCCACATGTTTAGAATCCTGAGCATCTTGAGGATAAGTTGATTACATTTGGGTGGTTACTTGGGCTGACCAGAAGTAAGACTTCATTTAGTTTTGAAGAGTAAAAACAGCGCCGAGAGAGCACATGGCAACCACTGAGAAGGTAGCCTGACAAGTGAACACCATGATATGTGTGCTCACAGAACGAGCCTTAGCTAACTGTGGGTCCTGTGAAATATACCTAGAAGATGCGATTTTATGAAGTCTCTCCTTGGAGTTTATTTGTGGATTGGACGTGTGATATAACTCTGTTTCCATAGTTAATACAGATTTACAAACACCTTAAAGATAGAATATGGCAGGTGCATAGGAGAGCTGGCCAAGACCCTTTCATAGGCATCTGAGAGTTGAGACCATTGATTTGGCAATTGGGAGTACAGGAGGGGTGAGCTCAGGGTGAGGTGAGGCAGGGTGGAGGTTTCAAGGTAAGAACAAACTCTTTTTCCTTTCTCTTCTCTTGTCTCTCTTTTTAACATTCCTCTTCTAGGCTACTTCTTGTTCTTATCTCCTCTTCTTTGGGGTTGGCAGCAGGCTGGGGCAGGGTACCCAAAGTGGGAGCGCCTTCTATTTAGATCAGTGGTTCTCAGCTTTCCTAATGCCTACGCGACCCTTTAATACAGTTCCTCCTGTAGACCCTCAACTACAAACTTATTTTCATTGCTACTTCATAACTGCAATTTTGCTACTGTTATGAATCGTAATGTCGATATCTGATATGCAGGATCTATTTTTATTGTTACAAAGGGGTTGCAACCGCTGATCTAGATGCTGATTGCAGTGACCTCTGGTGGTCAAAGGGAGGGATATGACATGAAGTTTTGCTCATAAGGCAATGGCAGGTTGGATGCATTTTCTGGGTTATCTGAGCATGGATCTGGGCCAAAAACATTTTTAAAAGTTTTGTTTTGTTTTTTTTTTTACCACTTTAATCATGGCATTGTGTTTACTTAAGTCCTTCAGGTTCTCGGCCTTCAACACCTAAAAGTGATTCAGAATTGGTCAGTAAGTCTGTGGACAGGACGGGGCAGAAGAGTACCCTGGAAATGCTCTGGCTTTGGGGAGAATTGCCGCAAGCTGCAAAGGTAAGTCTCTATTTGCAGTTCTGCCACATACTGAAGATTTCTAACTGAGCTTAAATCATAGGGAATTAGTATCCTATCATAGCCAGGAAACATAACTTCCAGGAGTTGGAGGTAAATGAAAACATATTCTGAACACCAGAGTTGCATTTCCCCCCATTACTAACTTTATAAAGGGATCTCATTACATGTATGTATTTTAAACAGAACAGGACTACTCTCAGGGTCTAATTTTTTTTTAATCACAACTAAATACAAGATAAATGTAAAAGACTACAACTTGCACACAAATCCTGCTGTCTTCAAGCTGTGAACAAAAATACCTCTCAGTTCTTACTTCTTAGAGGCTGGAGATGATGGGTGAGAAGTCCCCGGGAGAGAGGTTTGGAAGCCAAGTCTGCAGAATGATAGGCCCAGTGAGTTGCAAAAACCGAATCTACTGGCTTGTGTGCCCCTCCCAGAGAGATGCTTCTGGAAGAGCACAGGCAGAGGCAATGGCTAATAAAGCAGAAATGACAGATTTGGGCCTATTAGAAAATCAAGAAATTTTAAGGCTTTGATTTATCAAGTAGCAAGGATGTATGACCGTTATTATTGGTGGGACCCTGAATTTGACCTTGAGAGGAATCTCCAGAAGAAATAGAGAAACAGCTGAGTGTGGCGAGACACTGAGGCCTGGGAGGCAGACTGTCCTGGGATAGAATCCCTGTTCTACCACTTGCTAGCAAGGTTACATTAGGCAAATCAGTGGGCCTCCTTGAACCACAGGGCCTTCATGTATAGAATGTGAGAAAACAACAGATGCTGCTCAGAGTTGTCAGGAGTTTAACAGGGATAATGTGTCGTGGAATGCCTGGCAGACTTCTTTAAATATTTGCATCCTTTTTTCTTGGCTGTACTGTCTTCACACAGAGTCTCATTTTTTCCATCTTCAAAATGCAGCAAGTTCACAGGCAGGCACATAATCAGAACAGCATATAGGTTTCTGGAAACATGAAATCTTTTCTTTCAAGAAATTTTATTTCATATGCCAGTGGATTGCAAGTATCTTGAATTACATTGCAGCCTTTTCTTTTTCCTTTGAATATTGGAAGGGACTAAGAAGATGCTACAGCTTCTTATATCCTCCATAAATGTTTGTAGTATGAATGAATGATGGAATGAATGAAGATTGGACACATGCCTACTGCAACTTGCGTTGGGCGATGTTTTGGAGAGCAGGTTGGTTGAGGCTAAAGTAGTGGATTAATTTCCTCTCCAGGTGATGGTTCACATTCACAGCAAATGCTGATTTTCCTGCCCACAGCTGCAGTGTTGATCTAGCGATTATCTTAACAAATTCATGTTTTTGCTGGAGAAACAGCCTTAAAGTGCGAAGCCCTCACTTCTGGCAAAACAGTTCTAACCACAGATCTACTATAGTATTATTGTTATTTGCGATAGAAGATGAGAGAGCAGACAGAAAAGAGAATACCTCCTTCCCTCTTTCTACCCCATAAACCACATTTTTTAAAACAACTTTTTTAGTTAATTATAACTGTGTATATTAATGCATGTACGGGGTACATTGTGCTGATTTTATATACAATTTGGAATGCTTACATCAAACTGGTTAACATAGCCTTCACCTCATTTACTTAAGTGTTAAGACATTTATACTCTTAATACATTTGACTTGTGTCCTTGCAGTATTTTTATTTTTGAATCTTTTCTATAACTGGAAATCCCTCTGGGGGGGGTAGAATCAGAAATATTAAAGTCCCACTCCTGTGAACCACTCTACTTACACACTGTTACACCCTCTTGTTTGGGGAATAAACTTGATGAAATATAGCACAGGTGCAGGGAGATACAGTGTAATGCACTTATACAGTGGGAACAGATCGTGTACCTTGTATCCAGATTGAGGTGCAGAACATGCTGTACTTCTGCCCTCCACAAGGATAAAATTGACCTTGACCTTCTAATAGCAGAGATTAGTTTTGCAAGATTCAGCCACACTGTTGCATGTAGTTGTGATGCGTTTATTATCTTTGCTGCATAATGCCCCATTGTCCCACGGTACTTCCTGTTCTGCTGATGGGCGTTTGGGTGGCCCATCGCCCCCTCTGGTGGCGTTAACTATTCTCCCTCACTTCTGTTTGGCAAGTTGGTGTTTTATGTGAAAGTGCATTGGTTTTGGAACTAATATTCTTGGTTTTCTGGACCCTTTGGCAGGTGTGGAAATCACCAGATGAAACCTGAGGTTCAGAAGTCTCTGCCGCAGACTGTTGACTGCCCGCGCTCCCCCTTATCAACTCAGTTTTCCTCCCTGCCTGTGCTCTGACCTTGTTTCTCCTTCCCTCTCTTTCCCCCCACCTTTGATCTAGTCATCTCCACACAAGATGAAAGAATCCAGCCCATTGAGCAGTAGAAAAATTTTCGACAAAATCCACTTTCAGACCATCCAGAGCGAATCTTCAGACACTTTTAGTGACCAGTCACCGATATTGGCCAGGGGGGCGCTTCTGGACCAGAGCCAGTCTCAGACAGAAATGCAGTTTGTGAATGAGGAGGACATCGGGGCCGTAGGGGCGGCGGCACCGCTTTCCCCCGCGATTGAGGAGCTCAAGCCCCCCTCTGCTAGCACAGTCCAGGCAGTGAATAAGGCGGATTCTCCTTCTAGGAAAAAAGGTATGAGGGCTGGGGCTTCCCGCCTTTCTTCCTAGTCAGTCTTTCCCTTTATTCTACAAATTATAGGTCCTTCTTTCAAAAGTTCCAAGAAAATCCAGGTCGAAGCAGAACCTTGACCATTGTCATGTTCTTTTGCTGAATATATTCATTATCAGAATTTAGTCATGGAGAATTATTATCTGTGCTCTTTTGCTGACTATATTAATTATCAGAATTTACTCATAGAAAACCAGACATGAAAGGGGAGGCCTTTTGGGGATCATGTAATGAACCTCCTCATCTTACAGGTCAGGGATGTTGAGATCCAGGGGATACTGTGGGACCCCAGAAGGGTGCTTTTATAAAGTCTTTCCTTGCCCCAGATGGTGTGCATTCTAGCACATTACCCCACTTAAATTTCTGTGTCATTTATCACTATTACAAGTTGTCATTATTTCCCTCCCCTTCCCCCCCGATTCTCCCTACTTGGGCATATACTCTCTGAGATCAAAATCTTTTTTGTCTGGTTTACCTTTTTATTCTCAGTGTTTTAAAATAGGGGCTGGCACAGAGCAGGTGCTTTGAGAGCTAGTTGGATGGCGGGACGGATCTCTGTTAGCTGGGCAGCTTGGTCGGGTTTTCTAGATCTGTATAAACCAACTACATAATTCTCCGCCTGAAGGAGAGAGGAAGTTTGAAATCCTGGTGTGTTACACTGTCCGACAATGCACAATTTAGGATGCTGCGTTGGGAGTTTTGATGGGGAAGTGCTTTATGAAAGCTTTCATCACTTAATAATGATGATAATGGTAGTAGCTTTATTCTTTTGAGTGCTTAGGGCACGTCAGGCACTTCCCAGAGGAGGAGACGAGGCTCAGCAAGGTTGAGAACTTGGCCAGGGCCACACGGTGGTGAGGTGGTGAGCAGCGGCTCCTGGGCCCAGCTGGGTGCTGGCCAGCGAGTGTGCTTACCTGCTGTCTCTAGGGGCCAAGCCCCTGGGGTCGTTTGTGGAAGAGTGTTTTTCTGACTTGAGCCGTTCACTCTTTCAGATAAACGA
This sequence comes from Arctocebus calabarensis, assembly GCA_963573935.1. Lineage (NCBI taxonomy): Eukaryota > Metazoa > Chordata > Mammalia > Primates > Lorisidae > Arctocebus > Arctocebus calabarensis. Next base: position 23,321 of record CAUYON010133547.1, read on the forward strand.
AGTCGGCACCTGGGCTCTGATGGCGTCTACTTGGATGACCTCACAGATATGGATCCTGAAGTGGCAGCCCTGTATTTTCCCAAAAAGTAAAATTTCTTTTAATACTCTCATTTCGTTTTCTATAATCTGAATATCAACCTGCCTGCGTCCCGTTTTCGCTTATGTTTGATTAGAAATGACGTGAGAAAAAGGCAGCAGGTGGCCCCCATTCTACTGTGACAAGCCATCAGGGAGAATGCTCCGGGCTGTCTGTAGAGGAGGGTGGGCGTGGGGCCCAAACTCCCCCTTCCAGACGCGGTTGCAGAACAGGGATATAGGCAGGAGCTGACAGTGGTCGGTGGCCCACAGCCCAAGTAAATGGCAGCTGGGTCCCTCCCGACCTGAGGAGACAGCCTTGGTTCCCGGGGACCCACCCTCAGTTCCCTGTGACCCGAGGCACTAGCGCCCCGAGGCCGGAGGACACTCGCTTCCTCCTTAGTTTATTTCACTTGGAGCTGGGAGGGGATAAAGGAGATGAGAAGGGTAAAGCACAATTGTCTCCTCCCCTAAAGCGACTGATTTCACTTTTCTCTCCTTGATTTTTCCTGAAAAATCTGTCCTGAGATATAACTGCCTGCTGCTCTAGGAGGCGGCTCTCCAGAGAGCCCCCTGGTGGCGATGCTGATGGGCCGAGATGGGAAAAGCCCTGCAACATCCTTTCCCCCCTTCCAGCGGAGACCCCCCCGGGCTCGCCAAACACGCCAGCGACAACGGAGCCCGCTCTGCCAACCAGTCCCCGCAGTCCGTGGGCAGTTCGGGCGCGGACAGCGGCGTGGAGAGCACTTCGGACGGCCTGAGGGACCTCCCCTCCATCGCCATCTCCCTCTGCGGGGGCCTCAGCGACAACAGGGAGATCACGAAAGGTACCGCCGCGCCCGCGCGCTGAGCGCGCCCTCTGGTGGCCGCTGGTCAGAAGGCCGGAGGCTCTGGCGCATATGATGAGTTCCCGTCTCTGGCGCTTTTCTCTTGCTGTGGTTGGTGGCAGCACAGGTGACTCATTGTGTTCACCGCCCAGATGTTTCTGGCGTGCAGTTAGCCGAGCTCTGGGTTCTGTTGGTTGGTTGCACATGGCTTTGGGCAGTGACAAGGCCATCCTTCGGCTGTGTTGGTAGAGCCCCACTCTGTCTCCTGTGCCCCAGGCCAGCAGTGCAGAGGTGACCCCCAGGAATGTTGGTGGGAATGTTGGTCTTATTAAAGCAGGGTTCATCTGAGGTGTGGGGGAGAAGCTCCGGGGTCTCGGAGGGAGGGGTCCTAGAAGCTTCCTGGCTGGATTTGAAGGGTACGGTCAGAATGGGTTCAGGCTGGGTTTGAAGGGTGCCATCCCAATGGGCTCAGGTGATGAATTCAGTGCGGCTGCCATGTGGGTAGCAGTGCTTTCCAGTGTCTGGTGACAGCTCCATGGTGAGGTGTGCCCAAGGCCCTGAGCTGGCGCGGTCGGCAGTTAGCAGCTGCTGAACTCTGGGCTGGACCTAGTTGCCTGGCCCGCCTTCCCCACCATCTTCCACCACTTTCTCTTTTCTATCTTCCTGATCCCTGTCCATCAGGGAATGGGACTAAGGCCATGTACTTTAACCCCATGGCCTCTTCTGGGCCACCTCCATTTCCCCTCCTGCCCAGGGCTGCTGCCCTGGACTCCTGTCTCTGTCCCAAAGTTCCTTTAGGGCTTTGAACCAGCCTGTCCTTCACTTAGTCCTGAGCCGAAACAAGGTTGCTTACTGTACCCAGCTGCTCTGTTCATTGCGACCAGTTTTCCCAAGGCCACACATCTCATACCCGGCCCGTCACGATTCTGAGGTCACTAACGGGTGAGCGCACGCCCTGGCCCAGTGTGGACATGAGGAGGCCATGTCCTGTGAGCGCCCCGCCTGTGCATGTACAGTTCCTGGAGTGAGGAACAGAGTGGCAGCACGGGAGGATAAGGAGCCATTGTCTGAGTGTCCGCTCAGGGTCTTGGAATCTTTGAGTATCCTGTCCACACAGATGAGAGAGACCAGTTCTCAAGGCCAGGAGCCCCAAGGGGTGGACCTAGTGGTTTGGAGAGGGATTCCTAGTGAGGGCACATGTGGAGGCCATCTGCATTGGAGTCATGGGCAGGGGTCTTTCTTCCCAGACAGGGTGAGTCTCAGTGCACAGTGTCTGCTGGGTCTTGGTTCTTCTCAGGGACCTCCCATGGGAGGGTTGGAGGTGGTCAGAGCCTGGTCATGGCCCTGCTGAATGGGGGAAGTTCAGTGAAGCCAGGGCCTGGGCATAGATCCCGTCCGAGAGCCTGACCCTGCCACCTTCCCGTCTGGTGCTGGCCACAGCGGGGCTGCCTCCTGCTGGGCTGGGCATGGCCAGCACGCAGTCTTCATGTCCCACTCCACACCTCTGCAGGTGACAGTGCCCATCACAACCGCTGACATCCACCCAATCCTTACTTTTGTCAGGGCTTCCTGTTGGTGACCTTGTCAGTCCTCATAGGCACTCTGGGAAATGGATGTGACTGTTGTCCCCATGCTATAGAGGAGGGGGCTGGGTTTGGGGAGATGAAGAACTTGTCCGAAGTCAACCTAATAAGTACGACTTAATCCGAGGTAGCCTGGCTCCTGAGCCCCACGTAACCATTGCTGTGTCTCCACAGACGCATGTGGGGCTGGTTTCCACACCCTGCCCCTGAGTGGATGCAGCTGCTGTTGCTCAGGGCACCCCTCCCTGGGCCCTCAGTCTTGGCCACAGCCTCCCTTCATTTCTGCACAGACATCGCTCCCCCCAAACCAAATGAAGCTGCCATTACTAAATGCGTTTTGAACACTTTGCAGGGTTGTCCTCACAGCTTGGATGCATGAACTCCCAGAAATCACTAGTGAGAGATTCAAGGAAATATAGGCCTGTGTACTTGTCCAATATGTCCATGTGACAAAAACACCTGTCCCCCTAAATCTAGTGAAATAAAAAATAAAGGAATAAAGAAAAGAAAAATAGGCCAAATTGTGAACTGAATTTCTTTTTTCTTTTTCCCTTATGCCCTATGATCACTGTCTCAGATGCATTTTTGGAACAGGCTGTGTCCTATCAACAGTTTGTGGACAATCCCGCTATTATCGATGACCCCAATCTTGTGGTGAAGATTGGGAATAAGTAAGTACCCCTTAAAAGTCATTTTGGCAGTTACATTGTACTGTTTCAGTTTCATTTTTTTTAAATACAGAGATCTGGACATGAAGTCTTAGAAGTAAGGAGGCTGTCTAGGATGGATCCAGCCATGTAATATGAAAAATAGAGACATAATGCCTTGGTACCTTCCCACAGCTGTTGTATATAAAGTAAAAATTTTTTTTGAGACGGAGTCTTAATTTGTCACCCTTGGTAGAGTGCTGTGGTGTCATTGCTGACAGCAACCTCAAACTCTTGGACTCAAGTGATCCTCTTGCTCAGCCTTCCAAGTACCTGGGACTACAGGTGCTCACCACAACATCCAGCTATTCTGAGAGCCGGGGATCTTGCTCTTGCTCCGGCTGTTCTTGAACTCTTGAGCCCAAACAATCCACCCTCCTTGGCCTCCCAGAGTCCTAGGATTATAGGCTGAGCTGCTGTGCCTGGCCCAAAATAAAATCTTTGATAAAACTGCATGATTTTTTCTTCACTATTGGCAGATGTCTATGCCAGTAGAATTGGCAACACAGCAAAAAGGCTGTGTAACTGTCAGTCTTAGAGGTCTTAATATTCATCTGCACTGGATTTTGTAACTGAACGTGTGACGAACCGTGCATAGTCTGGGAGCCCCTGCACAGCGTGAGGATAGAATGGTGTAACCTGCATTTCCACCCTTTACAGACTTTATTATCTGAGGTCAAGGGACGTGCAGGCATTTTTGCAGACGGTTAACAAGCGTTCTCCCTAAGTGGAAGCTGTGGACGCTTTACACGTTAACTTGCGCTGTCCTTTCCCTGAAAGGTGGCAGCATGTGCCACAGGCACGCTGTGGTTGGTCAGTGAGCGCATGGTGGAGTTTGGGCTGCTGACGGCTGGCGGCCGGAGTGGTCAGGCATGTCCTGCTGTCCGTGCTATGGGCACAACTGCTGCCGGGCCCCTCGCTTTGCCAGTGGGGTCAGGGGGAGAAGGGGAGTCTCTGCTTGGGTGGGGGGTGGGTAGGGGGCTGTAGCAACAGTATTGAGCTTTCTAAGGACCTCGCTGGGGTTCTAGAGCATCCCACGACTGCTTTGCTGGATATTAGAAAGGTGTTTGGGCTGATCCTTGGTTTTTTGACATCTGTTTCTTTGTTTCCGTGTTAGATATTATAACTGGACAACAGCAGCACCCCTACTCCTGGCAATGCAGGCCTTCCAGAAACCTCTGCCAAAGGTGAGCTTTAATATGAGGAAGCAGAGGGGACACTAGACTTGATGGGGAGGTTGAGCTGGGGGGGTTGGAATTTAACTTTTATTTTGGAAACCGCAAAGTCAATTACGTTATGCTCTTTTGAAGTTCACGAACAGACATGTCAGGAGTTTGCAATCTTTTCTGACACCTTGAGCATCCTTTCCCCTCCTCCTTATTGAGGCACACTCCCCCCCCTCCCCCAACTTGTGACAGAGCAGACCAAGGACCCCTTTTCTAATGCCTGCCTTGCTAGGGACACTAGGGTCAGAGCAGATGGGCGCCAGGGTGGCAGGCCCCAGTGAGGGTGAAGGGAGGGGAGCACCACTGTGGAAGGGCTGCGGCAGGCACTGGGCTGGGTGCAGCAAGGCAGGGCACATGCCACCTGCCAGCGCCAGCCTCGGGCATTGCTCAGCCAGAAGCCAGTGCCACGCCTGTTCCCCCCGAGGCAGGAGCCGGCACAGCGCCTGGGCAGCTTGTAGTCTGCAGGGCAGAGGGGCGAGTGGCTCCAGGGAGGGGTTAGGAGGGCAGGGACACAACCACGCAGCCCCCAGCGTGGCTTCCTCTCCCGAGTAGCTGGCTGCACAGCCAGTCACACTGTACTTTGTCCCGCTGTACTTTCCTCCGGTTTGCACCTTCCTTTTGCTGCGGAACCCGCCTCACTCCTGTCTGTGCCCCCACACTTAGCACGTGCTCTGTGCTGCTTGGGTGGCTCTAATGTCTGACTCTGGACTCTCCACTTGCCCCTTGTCGGTTCTACATGTGTGTGTTGTGACCTTTCATCTTTGGTGGAATTCTTAATGAATTGGGCCGAGGGCATGACCTCCAGAACGGTTTTTGTTTTGTTCCTTCCCTGGTATCCATGGCCTAGGGCAATTCTTTTTTTTAGAGACAGAGTCTCACTTTATCGCCCTTGGTAGAGTGCCATGCTGTCCTAGCTCACAGCAATCTCCAGCTCTTGGGCTTAGGTGATTCTTTTGCCTCAGCCTCCCGAGTAGCTGGGACTACAGGCACCCGCCATAACACCTGGCTATTTTTTGTTGCAGTTTAGCTGGGGCCGGGTTTGAACCGGCCACCCTCAGTATTCTAGCTGGCGCCCTACCCACTGAACCATAGGCGCCGCCCCAGCCTAGGGCAAATTTTTATGTTAAATGCAATAGCAATATAGTTAAAGGATTTATTCACAGAAAAAGGGAGACACTTGGCTCTGAAACTTAGAAGAAATTAGTTCTTGTGATAGGTCTATTGAATATTT
>CAUYON010133549.1:0-38568 GCA_963573935.1 Arctocebus calabarensis
GGGCGGCTCCTGTGGCTCAGCGAGTAGGGCGCCGGCCCCATATACCGAAGGTGGCGGGTTCAAGCCCGGCCTCGGCCGAACTACAAAACAAAAAAATAGCCGGGCGCTGTGGCGGGCGCCTGTAGTCCCAGCTACTCGGGAGGCTGAGGCAAGAGAATCACTTAAGCCCAAGAGCTGGAGGTTGCTGTGAGCAGTGTGATGCCACAGCACTCTACCCAGGGCGATAAAGTGAGACTCTGTCTCTACAAAAAAAAAAAAACTGTTACTTCTTTAAAAAAAAAAAAAAAAGCGTCTCCAGGACGTAGAGTATTGGGAAAACTTCAGAAGCAAATATCCATCATTCTGCCTCTGAAATTACCTTGGTCAAGAAGACCGTGGGTGTGTGCGCTTGGAGCAACTTGCAGCTAGTTAGGGTGAGCCCAGGTTAGAGGCCCCCACTGTCCTGCCCACGGTCGCTGCTTGTCCGACCCGCAACAGCCCCTCCCGGCAGGACGCGGAAAGGGCGGGGACCTGGCCTTCGGCATACACTGTACGGGAGCGCGTTCCCCGCGGCGCTCCGACGGTCCCCACGGTGGGGCTGTGCGTCCCTGAACCTCCAAGCGCTCACATAAGGAAAGGAGAATATTTCATGACCCTGTTTCCTTCCTCGCTCTCCCCCCCAACAAAGGGTAGCTGACCTCCTTCGTGCCTGAGGTCCCCTAAACACGCTTTGCCCGCATTGTGTGCAGAGCCTCCTGGGACCGACAAGAGCGGCGGCCCGCCGGAGGGACGCGGCGCGGCCAGGCCAGCTCCCCGGGGACCGCGGGCTGGGCACGGGCTGGGGTGGGGGAGGGGCGCTGTAATTGCGGCGCAGCCCGGGTTCCCACGCTCCTATTGTTGGCGACTTTGTTTCCAATTCCCATCACGTGTGCTAATTAGTTAGAGCTGCTGGCTGGCTGGGAGGCGTGTGGCTGGCCCCAAAGCAGAAAGATCACTTCCTGCAGGGAGCCGGGCAGGCTGAACACTGCTGGGGCTTCTTTCTCTCTGCTCCTCCCGTGGCTCCTTCTCTGCCTCCCAGGAGGGTGGGAAGGGAAGGAAGGGGAAGAAACGCTGATTGTGAAGCAAATGCCTCTGAATCGCAGTGGCAAGCGGGAAGCTGGGGCGGAGAGTGGAAGGGGGCGAGGGAGGGCGGGAACGGCGGGAGAAGCTGGGCTTCGAGGAGAGATGCACCAACCTCATTCAGACACGCCTTACAAAGTCCCTTTCACAATTTTTTCCAGTGAATCTTTTCAAGGTTGAAATAATGGAGAAAAGCTATTTTACTCTGTACATTTAAAGAAAAAATAAAACCCGTTTTCACATTGAATAAAAACATGCACAGGCATCTGTGTACAACAGGAAAGGAGACGAATGAAACGGGGTGAGTCCTGACTTGAGTCCGCGACTTGTCCCTGGACGAAGGCTTCACTCTGGCGCTGCGCCTTTAGGAGGGACGCATTGAGGTGCTGGGGAGCCCTGACAAAGGACAGTAGCAAGCTCGATGATATACTTGGGCCCAATTAAAAGCAAAAGTGCTTCCTGTGTCCCTTGGTTTTTTGTTGGGAGTTAGTAACTCTGATTCTCGCAATGGGAGTCCTTCCTCGGAAGATACCGCATTACCCATACTTCCCTATAAATAAGAAGAAAGCAGGCACTTACAAAAATTCATCATATATTTGATAGCAACAGGGAGAAGACTGCTCTTTTCTTGGAAAGCAGAGTGGTGGAGAAACGAAGTCCAGCTTAAATTCATTCACCATGCATTTAGCAAAGATGCTTTGGGCATCTACTGTGTGCTGGGCGCTGGGCTAGAGCTGGAAGTGGAGAGATAAAACATCTAGAACCTGTCCTTAAATAGTTTACAGATCTAGTCGGGGGAGACAGGTAAGCACGTAAATTAACAATTAAGGGTGATCAGAGTGGAGGTCTGTCCTGGGACTATGAGGCCAGGGGAAGGGCACCGGATCCAGGCCTGGGAATGTGGGAAAGATGGAGAATGGATGATTCATCTATCTGACACTTCAATGACAAGTAACAATTGGCCAAGAGAAAAAGAGAGTAGAGCACATTCACAAAAAGGAGTAAGGACATGTGGAAAAGGCTTATAGGTTGTAGAGGTGCTTTGCGAACAGGCGCAGCGCCAGGCTCCAGAGGTGGACATGGATAAGCCAGAGGCAGGGATCATGAAAAACCTCGGTGAGGAGGGTTTTGTTGGTGGTGGTTTTGTTTGTTTTATCTCCAGTCAACTTGGAAGTGGAGGAGTTTGGACTTTATGCTGAAAGATTTAAACCAAAGGAGTAAAATAATCAGATTTGCCTTTTAGAAAGATTTTTTGGGAAAGAGGTTGAAGGGTAAATTAAAGGGACCCAGGCTAGAGGCAGGGAGGGAAGATGGGGGACCAACACAATAACCCAGCAATAAAAGATGCCACAAGAGACTGAAACCAAGAGTGAATGGAGGAGACGGGGCCAGATCCTTAGAAGGTGAAACTGACAGAGCATAGCCACCAAGCTCACTTTGGCAATAAGCAACTGGGAGGAATTCGAGATAATTCCATGTTGTACACCTCAATGAATCATGGAGGTGTTCACTGGGATACGCAATATACAGGACAAAGCATAGGCTTAAAAGGGGATGAATTGAGTTTGAGCCGTATTGTGTTAGAAGTGGCTGAGAGGCGTCCAAGGGGCATATGGATGTATGAATATGGAGCTGCCCTGGGAATGGTGGAATGAGAAGGGATCAGTGGCAGTAAGGGACAGGAAGGCAGCATGGTTTGACTCTCACAGAGCACCTGTGTGACTGCCACTTTGCCAGTGCAGTACACCCTCACTTAGCATCGTAGATAGGCTTTTTGGAGACTGACTTTAAGCAAAATGTCACATAATGAAACCAATTTTGCCATCGGCTAATTAATATAAACAAGAGTTAAATTCCTACATTTTTCTGGTTACAAAGACAACATTAAAGTTCTAAATAAAGACCCAAGCACTTGTAATAGTAAACACTGAAATAAATGTGAGCTATGTGTATATTTAGAAGGCTAATTAAGGCAAGTAAGATAATGATTTACCCTGTGATTCCAGTTCAGGGTTGTGGGTGGAGGAAGCCTGTTTCAGCAGCTCAGGGAGCAAGAAGAGAACTAGCCCCAGAAAGGAAGCCACTCTGCCTGGGACAATTCAGACACACCAATGAACCTAACCGCATATCTTTGGAATATGCGAGGAAACCCACACAGACCAGGAGGAGAAGGCGCAAACTCCATACAGACAGCAACCCTGACCAGGAATCCATTTTTTTTGCCTTCAATGCTATAAGGAAACAACATTGAACAAAGTGATGTTACTCAAGAACCTCCTGTAGTTCCCAGATATGCTGCTCTAAAAGGGACTCAGGAGGACCATGACCTTATGATCCCACTTAAAGGAGATATGGAAAGTAGTAGTTCATAGAGACAGGAAGTATAATAGGATGGCGGGTACCGATCAGGGTAGGGAGGGTTGTTGATGGGTATAGAGTTTCAAATGTGCAGGACTCCTGCAGATGTGTCTCACTACAATGTCAGTGTACTTAACATATGGGATATACACTTCAGTGATAAAGTTTACATGTTATTTTTAATTTAATCACAATTAAAAAGGGGAGAACACGGTAGGGTGGGACAACAACCCTACCAGCTTCCTCTGGACAAGCACTGAGCTGGAATCTATTTACTGTCTGTTACCTTCTGCCATGGCACTCTAACCCGTTGTTGGTAGGGACGGACATTTTAGAATGCGTGGTGTGAAGGAAGAGTCTTTAAAATGTTCATTCCTTTTGGCCTAGATATTCCACTACCTAAAACTGATGCTAAATAAGAAGTGAAAAATACTAGAGGAAGGAAATGAGATATAATTTTTAAAAGTAAGGTTCAATAATATGATTTTTTCCAATGAATGTATAGCAACATAGAAAATATTTATAAAGACATATGAAACTAAATTCAGAATACAAAATTATATTTGTACTTTGAGCATTACTGTATCAAATACACTCTATAACTACAATAAAAGCCTAGAGGAAAATATCCTAAAATAGTTATAGTAGATATTTCTAAGTTCCCTGGTATTATTTATTACACAAGTGACTCATAAATATTTCAAAAGCAAAAAGAGAGGAGAAATATTTCAAATAAAAATTGTAAAAGACTTTGAAAATCTCTCCACTTGTTTGTTTGTTTGTTTGTTTGTTTTTAAGACAGAGTCTCACTTTGTCACCCTGGTATAAAGTGCAATGATGCCATAGCTCACAACAGCCTCAAACTCTTGGGCTCAAGTTATCCTTTTGCCTCAGCCTCCCAAATAGCTGGAACGACAGGTGCCTGCCACAATGCCTGACTAGTTCTTCTAATTTTAGTAGAGACAGGATCTAGCTCTTGTTCAAGCTGGTTTCTAACTCCTGAGTTCAAGCAATCAGCCTGCCTCCCAGAGCGCTAGGGAATTCCTCCATTTGAATATTTGTTTCTTTTTGCTTCTCTGGTGTGGGAAAGAGGAAGCAGGGGATCTTAGCTTCAGGAAGTGATGTCAAACATTTTGCATTTTAGCCGGATTCTAAGTGCTAGAAAGACAGACTAAGACTTTTCCTTTAATTGGATATAATCAGTTAAGTAAGGCCACCTGTGGCTGAGATGGAGCCAAGTCCTAAGGAGCCCTGAGAGGCAGCTTTGGTGTTAAGCAGCCCTAAAGGTCACCATTACCCTCTGGGATGGGCTTTTGATTCTATATCAAGTTACAGGGCAAAACCTGAGCATACAATTTGGTTTAGAATGTGTTGATGAAAGGAAGAAAGGTATAGAATTTTACCTTAAGAATTTATTTCTTTAAAAATAATTAGCAAACAAGCAAGCAAAGAGCACTTCCTAAGTGCCAGGCCCTTTATTAACCATTTCATGTGTGGTTAACTTGCTGTGAAGTAGATTCTACTATTATCACAATCATTCCCACTTTGCAGATGGAGGAAAGCAAGTACAGATTAAGTAATTGATTCAAGATCACACAGCTTATAGAAGTAGAGCTGAGACTTGAGCTCAGACAGTTTGAGTCCATCCTCTGTGATCCTGGCCACTACACCGAGCTGCTTCTCAAGGTGCCTGTGGCTCAAGCTAAGGTGCCTGCCATATACACTTGAGCTGGCAGGTTCGAATCCAGCGCCTGCCAAAACAACAATGATGGCTGCAAACAAAAAATAGCCGGGCGTTGTGGCGGGCGCCGGTAGTCCCAGCTACTTGGGAGGCAGAGGCAGGAGACTCGCTTGAGCCCAGGAGTTGAAGGTTGCTGTGAGCTGCGATTCAGGAGTTGAAGGTTGCTGTGAGCTGCGATTCCACAGCACTCTACCCAGGGTGACAGCTTGAGGCTCTGTCTCAAAAAAAAAAAAAAAAAAAAACTCTTGAAGATTGTTTTGCTAGGTAATTGTGAATTTCAAACACTCTTGCATTTGGAGAAAATGTTTGTAGTGCACTCATACCTTCACATGGTAGTATGCTGAGATGATTTTTGTGAGGTGCAGTTGAACATTCCCTCCAAAGCAGAAAACTGTTCACACATGGATTTTCTACAGTGTGGCAGAACCAGTTTTGCCACAGCTGGGACAGAATCTGGGTTGACAATAGAAGATTTCTAATAGAGTGTATAGCCTGTTGGGTCCATACTCTTTTCAGCCAAGACTATATCCTCAGAAATTCTGCAGTAGTCCAAGGATCCTTTCGATTCTTGTATGAAGTGAAAGCAAACATTAGGATGCAAATCTAAAAATAAGTTCATCATTTTCTCCCCAGAACAGTTCTTTCTCCTAAATTCCTTTATTCAGTAAAGTGCACTTCTGTTACCTAGTTGCCCAAGCTAGTGGACCTCAATGTTGCCTTCTGCAACACTGATTGTACCTGAAACTCTCCCTGCCATGATGATGAGTTAAACAGAGTAAGCTATCTTCTTTGCTAGGTAGCCACTGATTGGCGTAGGGGTGGACATGCCTAAGTCAGTCTAGCCAATGAAGAATGAGAAAAGGCTTGCTTTAGACTTCTTAAAAAAAGAAACTTAATTTCTCCTTCTCATTCCCTGCAAACTTAAAAAAAAAAAATGGCTCACACCTGTAATCCCAGCACTCAGGGAGGCTGAGGCAGGTAGATTGAGCTCAGGAGTTCAGACAGCTTAAGCAAAGTGAGACCCTGTCTCTACTAAAAATAGAAAAACTAGCCAGGTGTCATGATGGGCACTTGTAGTCCCAGCTACTCAGGAGGCTGAGGCAAGGGCATTGCTTGAGTCCAAAAGACTGGGGTTGCTGAAAGCTTTGATGATGCCACAGCACTCAGCCCCAGAGCAACAAGTGAGACTCTGTCTCATAAAAACAAAACAACAATAACAAAAGATGTTTTTGCCCCCCCTTCCCAGCATAAGAAAGGGTTTTCATTATTTACTATTTGCATCCTCACTGATGTATTTTGTACATTCAAATAATCAAGTCCAGTCTACTCTCCTTACATATGTCAAAACCTATTCACCTCTCTCCATACTAATAATTATCCAATTTAGGCCACCAATGAAGTTTTTCATCTGAGCTACTACTGCAACACCTTTAATTTCCAAACTGCCTTGGTTACTTTGAATAGGCCCTAAGACATATTAAGACAAAGAATGTGAAAGAATGTGGTTATGACAGATACAATAGGAATTTCCTTATCTAGTCATAGGGCAAACTTTGAATGATGCCATCCTCAGACCATCCCAAAAGATATAAAAAAGCACAATCTTCTGACCTCGCGGGTCTTCCATTGAGTGGACTGTGGAAACCTCCTCCTGGTGGTCCTATCGCTTTACTCATGTCTCTGATATATACTCTGCTTTGTTTGTTGGCAGCCTTGGCAGTAATCCCAAATGATGGCAACCTCGCTGGAGTCCAAGTTAACGTTTTCATCAGTCTTTGGACCTCAAAGCCAGCCATTATAGTCTGGCTTTGCGATACGCCAGGGCCACCTTGCCAGGAAATGCAATTATTTTCATCAGTCCTAATTTCAATTAGACTCTACAAAGACTTAGTAAACACCTCCTCTATTCTGGGAATGTTCTAGGCTTTTAAAAGGGTGGACGCTGAGTATGGCCTGTTCTCTGTGCCCCAGTATTTGTCACATAGTGATATTCAAAACTATTTGTTAAGGAGCGTTCCCTTTTCTCAACATCCTTGGCAGCATTTGGTTTTTGTCTTTTTGATAATACAGAAGGTGCCGGAAATATATATACACATTTTAAGAAAGGAAAAAGCCGTATTAAGATTGTAATAGTCAAGTCATGTTTGACTTCTGCAATTACAAAAGGTACAAGATACAATACACAAGATAACAAACATTATCAGTATATATTAAATGTTGTAATTTTAATACAGTTTTTCCTTTCTTAAAATACGTATACAGGCTGATCCGACATTATTATATTAAATGTTGCAATTTTAATACAGTTTTTCCTTTCTTAAAATACATATACAGGCTGGCCCATAATATTGGCACTCTGGAAGACCAAGGCAGTAGATTGCTTAAGCTCAGGAGTTCGAGACCAGCCTGAGCCAGAGCAAGACTCCGTCTATAAAGATAGTCAGGTGTTGTGGTGGGCACCTATAGTCCCAACTACTTGGGAGGCTGAGGCAAGAAAATCACTTGAGCCCAAGAGTTTGAGGTTGCTGTGAGCTATGACAGCACAGCACTCTACTAGGGTGACAAAGTGAGACTCTGTCTCAAAAACATATATGTGCACACACATTTTTTGCCCCCCTCTGTATATTTTTAGTCAGTACTCCAGCAGCTCACAATCTGTTAGAGAAATAAACACAAGTTAGTCTATCACAAGGCTCATGAGTATATAAGATGCAAAAATAAAAACATCTGCTGATGCTTATTACACTCAAGCCACGCTTCTAAAGGCTTGACCTGTAGTCCCCCCTTATCTGTGGTTTTGCTTTGCACAATTTCAGTTACCCACAGTCCTCTACAGTCTGAAAATATTAAATTAAAAGTTCCAGAAATAAACAATTCATACCTTTGAAATTGCACACCATTCTGAGCCTCAGGATGGACTCCCACGCAGGCCAGCTCTGCCTGCCAAGGATGTGAATCATCCTTTTGTCCAGCATATCCAACGCCGCTCATGCTAGCTGGCTCAACTTCCTATTATTCACTTATAATTGCATCTCTTATTCTATACTAAATAATTTAAATTTTAGATGTTTCTATTCTTCAAATGTTTGCAGCCTGTTATCGTATCCCTGACAGTTATTAAGTAACCCATTTCCACCCATTTTAGCTCCTTTAAATTGTTCTTCCCGTGTCAGATCCTTTCATTTCTCTGTACATGAGAAACTAAACTCACTACACACTCATATATTCCCTCCATTCCATCCCACAGCTCTTTAGTGGCACAACAGAGTGTACAATTTACCTGATGTGGCCAAACTCAGCATGAGAGGGAGGACAGGCCAGGCTGCTCTGTGGGTCAGACAGAAGGCCGGAGTGACTGCAGCTGTTGCATTGGGCTTAGAGGGAGAAGACCCAGGTTTGTGGCTTACCTCTGCCTCGCTGTGTGACTTGAGACAAGCCACTTAACCTTCAGAGCCTTGGTATCTTCAACTATTATTATTATAATTATTAACCTGTGAGGGAGCTCCAGTCTACCTTTTATTCTTCCTGCATCCCCTCCCCTCTATTCCCTAAGGAGAATAAGAGCTGATGTGGATGAATCAAGGGCTTGTTCCTAAACTAAGTGGTGAGAGGAGGGTCTTATCCTCCAAAGAACTGTGATCTCTTTGAATTGCTAATCCCTCCAGGCCAGTAACTCAGACAGGTCCTGGGCTACTCCAGCCTCGAAGCTGTTGTGCTGTCATGAGGTCATATAAACCAGGCCTGCTGTAGGCTTAGAAAGACTCTTCTTTTCCTCTCCTTTCCTTATCTCATATTTTTTGGACCAGTCTCTCCTTGGCTCAGAGCAGGAAAACAGAAGGCTGAGAATTTAGTGCAGCTTGGAGGCAAGCACTGAGGAAGGGCCTTGGTCCACTTTCCACATTGCTGCTTCTGTTGGGTCACAAGGAGGAGTCCTCCAAGGAGTCGCAGGACCCCAGACACACTCTGGAGTTTAGGGGCACAAGCCTTGTGCTATCAAAGGCCTTCGGTTAGACTTTGCTTTGGCCTCAGCACACATCTCCTGGGACAGAGGCAAGGCCACAGTGAGCTTCCAGCTTCCACTTCCAATCTCTTTCTACCTCAACAGAGCTAATCCTAATTGCATCATCTTATAGGACTGTTATGACAATTTAATGAGATCATCTAAGGGAACATGTTTTGAAAACCATCCAAAAATAGAAAGTAACAATCTTGAATTCCAGACTCTTCCTGTTTTAGTTTATTCATTCCTTAAATATAGTTAAAAAAGAAAAACTGACATAACTCATGAAACTTTGAAGGATTGCTAGAGGAAAATGGGTAAGAAAAGGCAATTCACACACAGTCATGTCAATATTTAATTTTAACTTTATCAAAAGTTAAATTCAGTATTAGAATTCTCCATAAAATTAATATACTGGTAAAACTTTTATAGGCCTATGTCTTATTCGTGATTTTCTAAATCTCCAGAAGACAGGGTCACTTATTTGCTGTATTCTTCCATACAGAAGATAGAGTTGGTTTTACCCTATCATTGCACAATTGTTTGATTTTAGAATCCTTATAATTGCATAATTTCTAGCAGCAATAAACCTCTTCTGGATCTCTTTAGCAAGTGCTATGAGTCTGGTCTATGGTTCACATCTATTTTGTTGTGTACCATCGCTAACCCGTGTGGAGTTCACTAGTAGAAGGGATGGCCGGGCCCTATGGGAGCTATTGTCCAGGCAGCCAGCATTGATCTTACAGATGCTACATACAAGTGTACGTAAATCTCAGTTAGTTTCCTACGTGTGTTTCAAACATCATGCCTTCCTTAACAAAAATCTTCTGAAAGCACAGCCAACATTTCAGGGAAAAAAATAACAAAAGCAAAACCAAAAAAACCTGCAGGACTAGAAATTCTGTGAAAGAAAGAAAGAGAGAGGAAGAGAGAAAGCGAAAGAGAAAGAAAGAAGAAAGGAAGGAAGGAAGGAAGGAAGGAAGGAAGGAAGGAAAAAGGAAAGAGGAAAGGAGAGGAGAGGAAAGGAAAGGAAGGGAAGGGAAGGGAAGGAAAGGAAAAGAAAAGCTCCAAGAGTTTTTATTTATGTCTTTAAGGCAATAGATGAATGGGTACGTAAAGGTAATTACAGCAGCCTGAAAGTAAAAATCAGTCAACTAACCATATAACAGAGAGCAGATCTCTTTGGGGTTCCCCCAAAGCCTCATCTTTAAACCAGGTATTGCTGCACCCCTCTTTCCTTCTCCAAGGGGTGCCTTTGCTGAGCCATGGCACTCTCAGAGGGCTGAGTCATTATTCATTTGGTCTCTATGCCTCTAGTAAGAGGATTCCAAGGGTTTCACATCAGAGTTCACACCAGAGCCTGGAAAGAAAGAACACCATTTGCCCTTTGCCCTGGCCACAGCTGACCACCCATGGAACAGTGAGTGCACACACCATAAGCTCTTTTTTTTTTTTTTTTTTGACAGAGTCTCACTCTGTCACCCTGGTTAGAGTGCTGTGGTGTCATTATAGCTCAGAACAACCTCAGTGTCTTGGTCTCAAGAGATCCTCTTGCTTCAGCCTCCCAAGTAGCTGGGACTTACAGGCGTGTGCACTATGAGTAGCTAGTTTTTCTAATTTTGGTAGCGATGGGGTCTCACTCTTTTTCAGGGTGGTTGTGAATTCCTCAGCTCAGGCGATTCAAGGTGTGAGCCACCTAGCCTGACCCCACCATGAAGCTCTTTACTGAGCAGCTGGCACTGTCTCAGAGAGGCATTCCCGTGGGAGAGGAGGCGATGGACTTTCTGACTCTCCTCAACTGCCTTTGCGCCACATACAGGAAAATCTTCAAAGCACAGGCCTCCCAGGAAAGGGTCTACTCCAAATGTCTCTTGTTAGCTGTCTCACGACTACTCTTTAATTCCCAGACTATGCCAGACCCGCATCAAGCACTTGATATATTCCAATGACTAAAAAGAGCTGGTGCCTGCCCAGGTCCCAGAGCCACGGTGAGGAGGAATCCTCCCACTCTGCTGTAACCTTCCTATCAGCCAGGGATTCAGCGAGGGATGCATGTCTTCTGTTTCCTCACTCGTGGATCACCTCTAACCCTTGAAATGTTATTTTTCTCAGCATAACATTGTATCATTCTCTCCTGGTGAAAGAATATCTTTTACTAGCATGACTGCAGCCTTGCCCTGCTCGCAAGGAGGTGCAGCGGGCTCCTCCTTCCTGCTGGCCTGAGACCGAGTGTTCACTCTCTGAATAACCCAAGGAAACGGCCACTACAATGAAATTCTCTGGATTCAGATTATCTGTGGGACAGAGTAAGAGGAGGGGTGGGAGGAACTTCATTTTCCCAGTACCCCAATCTTGATTACCATTTTAAAGTACAATGGGGAAATTCTGCAATGTTCTGTGTAGGACTTAAAAATATCACTTGAATAAATTTGCATTTCTCAGACTAGCACTTGTGATAACTCCTAACTGATAATAAATTTCATTCTGTCATAGACTCTGAATAAGAGAGTTTTGTTGAAGTTCTGTGTTGTAGGAAGAGTCTGGAAAGACGAAGCTGAGCCTGAGAGAGAGCAGTGACCCTGCCCCGTCAGGGCCTTGCTTCCCCACCGCGCTTTGGGAGCACAAGGCTAATAGGCTCCTAGAGCTGCCTGGAGCGGTGCAGAGACAGACATCAATGTTCCCTGCACAGGCGCTGAGCCCTGAGGTGTTCCAGCAACCCACACAACAGAACGCAGTTTCAACTCCAATTATCCACGGAACTAAATCATTCTAAAGCCACCTGGGGCAGTGTATTCCTAATTGACAATCACAGCCCACTCAATTTAATAGGCTATGCCCAGCGTTTTTTAAAAATAAGAAAAAGGGTAGAGTAGAAAATTTCAGAGTACCTTTCACATAAGAGGGCAAGTATTGTATCATCAAACTTTTATTTCACGTAAGTAGGTGGGTGATGACACATCCTTACTGTGGGCTGCATCATAATACAGAATGCTTTCCTACCAGGGCTCTTGGTAAAAACAGGCAAATGATGGCCACGGGGTGCTCTCATGAAGTAGTCCTCCCGCTCCTGTTTTGCTTTTTTGTTTTTTTAACTCTTCTTTTTCAGTATTGCCAAACACAGCACTTTGTTTCTCATTCTCTTGAATTCATATTCCCCAAAGATATTAAACAGCCTCTGCATACCCACTCAAGACTTTCCTGCCTTGAAGAGGTAATTCAAGACCTATATAGCTTTTTAAGATGGGATTAGCCTGGGTAAAATTAGAATTCTAAACATTTTGTAGAACTCAACAAACTGATCTCACACACACTTTCTTTTTCCGGTCAAGGTCATGAATGGTAGCATGTATTTAGTATTTGTCTTGAGGTTCATCAGAGTTTTTTGAATCGTGACCCTGGGCACCCTCATTTCTAGACTTTTAAAACCCTGCGTATTTGCACAGGTTTCCTGTGGTCAGTGAGCCCAACTGAACTCACGGCCCTCTACTGTGTACAGTGGCTAAGAATGACCCAGTCCCTGTGACTTTGCTATAGCCAAAGGGTTAATCCTCCCTGAGCTTGAAGCATGACATGTGTGAACCACAACCTCCCCCTCACAGCTGTTTTAGCATTTCATGAGCCTGACAAGAAGTATTTACGTCTGACCTAAACCTCACCTGTTGCAACGTGACTCCATTCATTCACTCTGTCAGAGGGTCACCAGATATTTCTCAAGCCCCTGCAAAGGGCTCACCATTGCATAAGATTCTGCAGAGCCTGGGGTGCAGGAGCTCACAGTTCAGCCACAGAGACCACAGGTTCATAATTCATAATGCCAGGACACATGTGTGGCAGAGACAATGAGACTATAGGTGCAAGGAGAGGGGACAAAAAGGGTTGGCCTGGGAAGGTCTAGTCTGGCTTATAGAGATGCTGACTCAAAGCTCTGAGTGGAAATGGAGAATAGTTGGTGACTTCCTTCCCAGAATAATTCTCTCTATATGAATGCTGTATGAATTACTCTTCCCAGAGTAATTCTGTCTGTATGACTCTGGATGAAATAGTGCCAATTTTTCTTTTCACATCCAATTTTCAGCCCTTTCATTAATGTTATTGTTTAAGTTTGCATATTTTCTGTCTCTCCTTGCTACATGGTCTGAATGCTTGTGTCTCTCCAAAACTCATTTGTTGAAATCCTAACTCCCAAGGTGATCATATTAGGAGGTGGGACCTTTAAGAGGCGATTGGTCATGAAGGTAGAGCCCTTATGAATGGCTTTAGCCCCCTTATAAAAAAGACCCCAGAGAGACTCTTGCCTCTTCCCCCAGGTGAGGTTACAGAAAAAGACAGCATCAATGAACCAAGAAGCAGTGTCCTCACCAGACATCAAATCCGCAAGGATTGTGATCTTGAACTTCCCAACCTTCAGAACTGGGAGAAATAACTTTCTGTTGGCTTGGTGCCCATAGCACTGTGGTCATAGCACTAGCCACATACACCAAGGCTGGCAGGTTCGAATCTGGCCCAGGCCTGCTAAACCAGAATGACAACTGCAACGAAAAATAGCCGGGCGTTGTGGCAGGAGCCTGTAGTCCCAACTTCTTGGGAGGCTGAGGCAAGAGAATTTCTTGAGCCCAGGATTTGGAGTTTGCTGTGAGCTGTGACACCACAGCACTTTACTGAGGGTGACATAGTGAGACTCTGTCTCAAAAAAATAAAAAGAAATAAGTTTCTATTGTTTATAAGCATTGTCCTTTACGGTATTTTGTTATAGCAGTCTGAACAGACAAGACCACTCCCTCAATAATATAAGCTCTGTGAAAGTAAGGACTTTTTTCTTTGGTTGGCCGCTCTTTCTTTAGCAACTAGTACTGTGCCTGGCAGCAAATATTTGTTCAATGAATGTACATAGCCCATTTTCCTTGGGCTTCATTAGGCTGAGGTGGTAGTGAAGGCTAATGTTTCAAAGGGGTTCCTTAAAGAAAATGACACCTCGGGGAGGCACCTATGGCTCAAAGGAGTAGGGCGCCGGCCCCATATGCCGGAGGTGGTGGGTTCAAACCCAGCCCTGGCCAAAAGCAGCAGAAAAAAAGAAAATGACACCTCAAATTCTCCTTCCTACCAACTGTTTTACAGCCTCATCCCTGCCAGGTCTGTCTTACTTTTTTCTGAGCATTCTTAGAGATGTCTCTGGAACAAGGTGCTGAAGATGAACCGCCGTGCTGGAGACCTCCACAAGGTGAAGGGGTCTGTGAGCTTGGCAATGAACAAGATCCGAAGTGTCCCTGTCTTCATAGGGCTTAGATTCCATAATAATCGCGAATACGATGATGATGATAATAATAACGAAAACGCTAGCTAATGTGCATTTGCTGTGAGAGAGGCCCTGAGGCTTCATTGTGGTGGGCACAAAAGCAGACTTGGCCTTGCTCCCTTTTGTCCTTTATGTCGTCCTTCCCAGGGGTATCATTTTGCAAGAAGAATGAAACCCAGTTCTAATGAAATAATCCCGTGGTGTGAGGATGTGTTACTGAAAGGAAAACATTGGAAGTGATGACTAACCTCCCTTGCTTTCTCTATCATTTCCCCAAGATCGTATGGGAAACAGATTTTAAGGATTGCTTTTCTCTGCTTCCTGCCTGTTTCTCCTACCCTGGTTTCTTCCCAAGATGTTTAATTAATCAATGACACAAATGTGACTGGCACCATGTTAGATACTGTGTGGTATCAAATATAGGGTTATAGGTTGAATTCTGCACACCCCAAATTCATCTGTTGAAGTGCTCACCTCAATGTACCTCGGAGTATGACTATAGCCGGAGAGAAATGCTTTAAAGAGGCAGTTAAGTAAAGTGAGGTCACATGGGTAGGTCCAATCTGACAGGTGTCTTTATAGAAAGAAGAGATCAGAACACAAACTCACCTAAAGGAAAGACAGTGTGAAGACACAGGAAGAAGCCATCTAGAAGCTAAGGAGAGAGGCCACAGAGGAGACATCAACCCCATCTCAGGTTTGTACCTCCAGAAGAGTGAGAAAATGAATTTCTGTTGTTTAAGCCACCCGGTCCTTGGTACTTCATTATGGCAGCTCTAACATGCTAAGCTAACAAGTAAAGCGTATCCCCCAGCCTCGGTGTCACAGAGGTGATGGGACATGTCATAACTAATGACCATGCAAGGTGGGGCAAGTCCAGAACCATGTGTGAAGCACTAAAATTAAATTCCTGGGGTTCTAAAGATAAAGAAGTCATTTGCACAGTGGGAGTCGACCTTCAGGGAAAGAGCTAAGACAAACTGAATTGTGAACTGGGATGAGAGTGACTCACCGGGACTTACTGGGCATCAGAGGGAAGAAAAGGGCCCTCTGGGGAGGTGGTCCAGCATGAATCATCTTTCCTCTATTATTACTTCACTCGCCTCCTTAGGTACTAGCCATTGAAGCTCTGTCACTGAATTACCATTCTGTTGTTATTCCATGGCTATGTGTATTAAGGAGCAAAAGTATCATTATTCCCATTTTACTGATGAGAAGGCTGAGGCACAGAGAGGGGAGGCAACTTGTTCAAGGCCACACATGTGGCGAGCAGTTGGATGCACACTCGGGCCATTCTCGTGTGTGTGGTCCACTTTTGAGGCGGGCCAGGCAGAGGCTGTGTGGAGCGGGAGAAGTGCACAGGCGGCAAGGGGCACACTCTCTCTCCAGACCCGTAGCGAGGATGGAAAGGACTGAACGAAGTCAGAGAGTGACTGCAGAAGGGAGCGAAGGAGAAGAAGGTAGGGAAAATGAGAAGCTGCGCATGGGCAACAGGCGAGAGGGTGATACTGAGGATGGGAAGGAGACGGTTGGCAAGGAAGTTCGCGGCCATGGCAGAACAAGATTGATCCACCCTCAGGCCGGGGGAGGTGGGGTACTGAGGACAGGGGACGCTGCTTCAGACGTAAAAGTTAAAAAGAGCTAAAAGGAAGCAATTATGAGATGTAGGACAGCAGGAGTGATGGCTGCGGGGCCCTGTGGTTTTTTTTTTTTTTTTTTTCCTGTGAAGTACAGGCAAGGGGAGGGAGAGGGTGACAGGCTGGAGGGGAGATGTGAAGTTGGGGACAGGCACCTTGGGGAATTGGAGAGTGCAAGACAGAGCAGCAGCCTAGCCCACTAGCCACACACGAAGCACCATCTGTCCCGAGGGTTCCGGAGGGGGGCGGGTGACAGGTGGGGCAAAGGAGGTGAGAGTCAGACTGAGAAGCAGGCCAGGGACGGAGTCAGGGAGGGAGGCACAGGGCTAGGAAGGACCCGGGCCGGTGTGAACTCCGCACTCAGCACTGCCCTTTTATTTTTTTTGTGGAGACTTCTAAGCAAATGAAGCCGGATGGAATTTTGCTGTGCTGCGACGTTTGCAAGCCTGATGTGAGAAGACGAGGTGAGCACGACGTGACCAGGAACGAGTGGGCCTTTTCCCTCAATGTCGGAACGTGTGTGGTCAACACACGTGTTGGGAGGCCGCGCTTATTCCAGGGACGCTGCCGTTGTCCACGCTATCCGGTCTTCTCTCGGCGCTTTCCTCCACGTCCCCTCAGTCTTGCCATGCGAGTCACCAGTCTGTGTGCATTTGATGTGGAGGAATAACCAAAAGCCATCGAGCATTACTCGCAAATGAGGCAGTTGACCACACGGAGCCACATACTTCTGGTCGAAAGCAAAACAAGAAAATAATGAGACCAACTTTCTTCAGGGACTCCAGTGACCTTGCAGAACAAATACCAAAGGGGTTCTAAAATAGTGCTGAGCAATAGAATGGAAAACAGGCTGAGTACAAAAAGGGAGAACAAGCATTTAAATGAATTAACTGGTATGCTGATTTATTTATTTATTCATTTATTTTTCAGCTGTAGCCCGGGATAGAGTGTTGTAGCATCACAGCTCACAGCAACCTCAGACTCTTGGGCTCAAGTGATCCTCTTGCCTCAGCCTCAGTAGCTGGGACCACAGGCGTGCAGCACTACACCCAGCTAGTTTTTCCTTTTTCAGTAGAGACTGGGCCTCACTCTTGCTCAGCCTAGTCCCCAACCCCTGAGCTCAAGCAATCCACTGCCTTGCCCTCCCAGAGTGTTGAGATTACCTGTGTGAGCCACCGAGCCTGGTCAGCGTCAGGAATTCTGACGAGTTCAGGATTCTGCTCTCACCCTGTGTGTTCCCAGGCACACACCACAATCAACCCAGCTCCTCAAAGGTTTTCTTCAGCTCTCTTCCTATGTAATGTTTTCTACCACTCTCCCACATGTGCAAAATATTCTCTTTCTGAGCTTTTAGACAGAAATGACTACTTTTAGCCCCTAATTACATGAAAGTGTGTATTTCATTTCTTTCTACATAAATACCTTAAAAGTATGTACCTCAATTATCCTTCATATATTAAATCACAAGAAAAGTAATAATATTGTACTAAATTTGGTTCAATGTTATAAAATAAATTCTCTTCCTAGCTATTTTGTTTACTTGCCCAATTCAAAATTTGCACAGTATAATCATTACATATTTTTGGTTTTCACATAAAATTAGTACTTCATAAATATGAATCATGCTATTAACTGTGTATATTGTGATGCTCTCTAATTACTGTCATTTGCATACGAGTCATTAGCAAAGTTTTTAGATACACAAAAATCAAGAAATGTAAAATCCACACTGGTGACAAGAAATAAAGCTCTCCCTGCAACCCTGAGAAGCCGAGCAATCTGAAACTTGCGCAGGTAAAACAGAAAGGATGCTGTTGACGGTTTCTTGGAAGTGAAATAATGGACCATAACATAGTCTGTCTCAGAACTTTTGTAGTGACCCACATACTACATAAACCTTCTCTTAAATAATCAAAAAAGTGAAAGAATTTTTTGAAATGTGTACTTCACATTTGTTGATAGATTATAGCATTTTATAACTACTTGATCTTTTTTTTTTTTTTTTTTAAGATAGCATCTCATTCTGTGGTCCAGGATAGAGTGCCATGCCTTGGCATCAACATAGCTCACAGCAAACTCAGTCTCTTGGACTCAAGAGATACTCTTGCCTCAGCTCCCAAATAGCTAGGACTACAGGCATGTGTCACCATGCCTGACTATTTTTTCTATTTTTAGTAGAGACAGGGTCTCACTCCTGCCTAGGCTGGTCTTAACCTCCCAAGCTCAAGCAATCCACCCAACTCAGCTTCTCAGAGTGCTAGTATTACAGGTGTGAGCCACTGTGCCTGGCTATAACTTGATCTTCAAGCATATGTAAGCGTGGCCCTCTACTAAGTAAAGTATACAGGAAAACATTCCACCTCAATCAAGCTAACAAACTCTGAGAGAAACTTATAAGTGGCTCGGTGCCTGTGGCTCAACGGGCTAAGGCGCCAGTCATGTACACCTGAGCTGGCGGGTTCGAATCCAGCCCGGGCCCACCAAACAACAAGGATGGCTGCAACCAAAAAATGGCCGGGCATTGTGGCAGGTGCCTGTAGTCCCAACTACTTGGGAGGCGGAGGCAAGAGACTCACTTGAGGCCAGGAATTGGAGATTGCTCTGAGCTGTGATGCCACAGCACTCAATCCAGGGTGACAGCTTGAGGCTCTGCCTCAAAAAAAAAAAAAAAAAGAAAAGAAAAGAAAGAAAGAAACTTATAAGTAATCCAAAGTAGAAAAATTAGTAAAAAAAAAAAAAAAAAATTAGTAGAAAAATTATGTAATTATTCCATTTTAGATAAAACAAAGATATTTCTAAGACATTTTCTTGTTTTTGCCCATTATGTTCACTAATGATAATTGAGCAAGTTCTGTAATTTTCTTCTTCTTTTTTTATTGTTGGGGATTCATTGAGGGTACAAGATGTGTCACACACTGAGACCCCACCCCCCTCCCTCCTTCCCTCTCTCTGCTCTTCCTTTCTTCCATCCTCCTCCCTCCTTGTCTCTCTCTCTTCTCTCCCCTTTCCCCACACCCCACCATGACATTGTCATTAATTGTCCTCATATCAAAATTGAATACATAGGTTTCCTGCTTCTCCATTCTTGAGATGCTTTACTAAGAATAATGTTCCACTTCCATCCAGATTAATACAAAGGCTGTAAAGTCTCCATTTTTTTAATGACTGAATAGTATTCCATAGTGTACATGTACCACAGCTTGTTAATTCATTCCTGGGTTGGGAGGTATTTAGGCTGTTTCCACATTTTGGCGATTGTAAATTGAGCTGTTATAAACAGTCTAGTGCAAAAGTCCTTATGATAAAAGGCTTTTTTTCCTTCTGAATAGATGCCCAGTAATGAGATTGCAGAATCAAATGGGAGGTCTAGCTTGAGTTCTTTGAGGGTTAATACGTCCTTCCAAAAAGGTTCTAAGACATTTTCAAATGTGGAAGTTGTTTTTCCCATTAATCCAGATTACTTTTTTATTTTTCTGTAAAAATAGGGAGAAACAGTGCTGGGAAGCTTTTATTTAATATGCAAAAGCAAAAAGATTATAAAATAGGAATTATAACTTCTGTTTACATAACATTTGAGACAATAAATGATGTATACCTTTGGTCAGTGTTTTTAATACCTGCGTTCTCAGGGTGATGGGCTGTGACAGTGGCCATCCAATGTGTGAAGCTCCGTAGCACCAGTCCCACAGCAGAGCACACTTCCTGACAGAGGCAAAGCTATTTAAGAAATATGCTTCCTACAGAAGAGATGGATAGGACCTGTCTTTTGAAATGATGCCCGGCTTTAACCATAGTAGTTTCTTCTGGAGAAATAAACCTTCATTTTCTCCTTTCACAATAATTCATTCTAAACCAAGACGCCATTGGGACTAGAACAAAACAAGAATGTTTGTGGTTCTGTTCAGATGGAGAATCAACAGTAAGGAAGATGAAGAGAATGAACAACAAACTGATTTTTACAAACTATTTTTTAACATTTCTCTGATGACCTTTGCTATTTGATTTCCCACTATTTCCCCCAAGTAGAGAGCTGCACTCAGGCGTGCAGATGAGTCCCCAGCTGTACTCACGTGTGAGGTCCCAGAGCAGGGGCCCCAGTACCCCCAGGCAGCTTGCCAGAGTGCAATTCATCACATCTCACACCAGACCTAATGTGTGAGATGTGCTTTTGTTTTTATTTGCTTATTAACAATTAGCCTTGACAGAGCAAAACTTCAGAAAGTTGACCAAAAAGTTTCCTCTCCCAGAAATCTTCAGTAAAAGGCAAAAAAAATAAAAAGATTATTCACTCTGAAGACAAACCAGAATATAAAATCAGAAATTCTGGTGTGGCCTTCAGGAAAATGTATTTTAACAAGTTCTTTTTTTTTTTTTTTTTTCTGAGACAGAATATCCCACTCTGTGACCTGAGTAGAGTTCCCTAGCTCAGCTATGTAAACATCACCATAGCTCACAGTAACCTCAATCTCTTGGTCTCAGGCAGCCCTCTTGCCTCAACTTCCTGAGTAGCTGGGACAATAGGCACCTGCCACTATGCCCAACTAGTCATTCTTTTTTTTTTTTTTGAGACAGAGTCTCAACTATGTTGCCCTTGGTAGAGTGCCTTTGAGTCATAGCTCACAGCAACCTCAAACTCTTGGGCTTAAGTGGTTCTCTTGCCTCAGCCTCCCAAGTAACTGGGGTGACATAACGTCGCCCACCATAACGTTTGGTTATTTTTGTTGTTGTTGTGGTTGCCATTGTTTGGCAGGCCTGGACCAGGTTCAAACCCGCCAGCCCCGGTGTATGTGGCCAGCACCCTAGCCACTTAGCTACAGGTGCCGAGCCTAGTTTTTCTATTTTTAATAGAGACAAAGTCTCGCTGTTGCTCAGGCTGGTCTCGAACTCCTGAGAAGGAGTGATCCACTTGCCTTAACCTCCCAGAGTGCTAGGATCACAGGCGTGAGCCACAGTGTCTGGCCCAAATGCATTTTCAAGGTACGATATTTTCAGTTCATGATGGACTTATCAGGATGTAACCTCCTTGTGCGACAAAACTCATCCGTATACTAGGTTGCTTCCCATCGCACCTATCAGTGTTTAAGGCGCAGTAAGCCCTAAGAAAATGTCCCTTGCTGCTGTTGTTGCCTCTCCTAATGTGCCCCTTCCTTCTTTCCACCAACTTCCATGTATCTGAATTCTATTTATTTTTGAAGGTGCAGCTTAAACAGTACCTTCTCTGATACAGCTTCTTTATTCAGTGGTATTTTTCTTCCTTAGAAAAACCATAGCATTTTAATGATCTCATTTTATTTTTCTTTATTTTGCTTTATGTTAGAGTCATCTGTGCATGTGTTATCTCTCTCATTACTGAAAATGGAGATAATTGTTCTAAAGCACTCTTTCACAAAGGGAAGAAAATAAATTAGCATGCCTCAGGGTATTGTTGTATAATTAGTTTATTTTCCCCAATATTTATAACTCTGATTTTTGGTAATCCAACTAGTTACACAGGAAGTAACTCACGTTTCACAGAGATAGTCTTTCGCCTGGGCACACTGGGGGTCTGGAACAGTGTCTGTGTGCTGGAGACAATTGTTGCAATTTGTGTGGTCTAATGAGCGGTCTCAGAAGATTAAACATGAAGTGAGGGGAACCTGCAGGAAATCGAGCTGTAAGGAAACCAGGGCGACTTTAAGTCACATTGGTGAGGAAGAAAAGAGCCTCACCCCAGGGTAAGGACTAGTAGCAGAAGGCTTAATTGTTACCATGTCGGGTGTGAACCCACTGGCATGGCTGTCTGGGCTAATGGGAACCTGATGCAGCCAGCTTCCTGAAACACACCAGTCCCGCCTCTCACGCGGCAGCCCTTCTTCCTTCAGGAGCAAGCCCGCTGGGATCACAGGCCCAGCTTTGTTTCTTCTCCAGCCAAGAGGGTACCTTCCCGCTTCCACCTCTACCAGCTGTAACAGTCTGCACCAGGACCCTGGCAGGACACTGGGACCACCCCTTCTGTTTTCCCCGCTTAATACTTAATCCTAAATATTAACAATAATTAATTAATTATTAAGAATAATTCCCCCCTCTTGACTCCTCCCAGCCGCATGAAAGTCTTACAGACTTGTCTCAGCAGTCACCAAGAGCCTCTGGCTCTCTAAGTTTGTAGAGCCAGGCAGGAGTGAGAGAAAGCTCACATAGATCATTCGCCAGCAAGTCCCACTCGGCCGTCGGGGAACACGTCACAGGTTTGTTATATATGTGTGCTATGAAGTCATCGCTATTAAGAATTCCTCACTGATGGGGACGGGCAATGCCAGAGAGGACAGGCCGTGTTAGGGCCCAAACCTCCCAGGTCTGGTTCTGCTATTCTTCCCTGCATTTTTCACCTCTATTTTGCCTTCAGCTCTTGACAAGAAAACATCCAAGTTGCAGGCAAAGAATCCCTGGTATATGTGACTGGAAAAGTGTTTACCGTCTCTGGTGTTTGGGGTCAGCCCAAAGCCCTGAGGCAGGCAAGCATTATCCCAGGGCTCCTCTCTGACAAAGGAGGGGTGTTCTGGAACTTAAAGCTTCCTGGACTCTTTACTCTTCCTCCAATTCCCAGAGGCAGCCTCCGTGTTTTTCCTTTGCCGAGATTTCTAAAGTTCCCTTTTTTACATCCCTTATCGACATGTAAACTCCACACTAGGGTGGAAGGTAGGTGTTTAAGATAGACTGCAACAGCTGGGATAAACTGCCTCTTTAAAGGCTGTCTTAATGAAATGCATCTCTTTATATTTGGGGCATTTGTAAGCAGAATGGGAATGAAACTTGAGAAGATTATGTGATAAGCAGACCATATCCTGTCAAGAGAGGGAGTGTTTCTCTAATAACACAAAGATGAGCTCCTAGATAGCCTTCCAGATAGCCAGCCTTCTTCCGGCCCAGCGTCTCCCATCATAAATCTTTATTCTTACTCAGGTTTTCTGTAGATTTTTGAGGATAGAGCTCATTTCCCTGGAGAGACAGGCCTGAGGAAAGATCTGGAATCCTTCCAGTTGAAAAAAACCCACCATTCTGCTTAATCAACATTTGCTCTGTCAGAATCAATATCCTGCAGAGGGTGGTTTACATTGTTCTCAAGTCTATTTGCAGGTGGCTGGGCAGAGAAACAGTTCCTGGTCTGAATTTGCTGAAAAGGAAAAGAAAATATTCCTCAAAATAGCCCTTCACCCCCCAAAAAAGCACCATCTAAGCTCCCTTTTTACAAATAGGCTTCCTTTTGTGAGGTACTATGCCTGGGTGTGTACTCTCAAGAAATTTCAGTAACCTGATAGCTCATGAACACCTCTCTTCCCAGAGTTTCTATTATTTCTCACTAAAAGGGCTCAGCTATTTACTAAGCATTTAATAAATTTGTAGTCTTCTTAGAATCTTAATTTCTTCATCTCTGGTAATAGTTCCCCTCTACCTTGCAGTTTATAAAAGAGGTAGAATGCGTCCAATTACCTAGTCCATGGTAGACACTCAATGGTAGGGTTCCCACTTTTCTTGATTTATGCATTGGGTAGATAAGAGGAGAATGGGTTTTAGAAGGTAAACTGGGCTCAAGTTCTTGCCCCTTTATTTTTCATGGGGTTCCCCAAAGCAAATCCCTTAGCCTGGTATCTTCCCTGAACTTCAGTCTTTTCATCTGTAAGAACAGAGTAATGATAATTCTCATTTCAGAAATGGTAAAAGAGAACCAAACAGCAAATATAAGCCTTGTGGTAGACATTTATTTATTTGTAAAGTACAAAGCATATAAAATTTGTTAGTTATCATTAATATCCTTCATCATTAAAAAAAAAGGCATTAAATACTATTGACACCACAAATATACTTAAGAAAGCCAAAAAAACAGTTTATTTCATAGAAAGCAGTTATTGTGTATCTCATGCTAGTTTTGACTAGTTCCCTTAAAATTTTGATTCGTATTAGTGAAAGCTTTTTACAGAGGAACTGTACTAAGTGAAATACTTAAAACATATACTCTGAGCTACAAAGACAGAACTCAGAAAATGAAGGCATCTTGAAGCTCAAAATATATGGATACCCAAATAATTTTTAAAATCTTTTTGAGTAGGAGATTACATGTGTTCGTGGTACTTATTTCTCTCTGTTTGGGCTCCCTGGGCTTCCTGAGAGGAATCACGTGCTCTGGAACCCAGCGTGGGTGGAACAATCCATCCTCCTGGCCTGATGTCACAGCTTATCAGTGTTGATGGACAGAGGACACAAGGCCTTTCCAGCCTTGCTGACCAAACAGAAACACACTTCTCCATTTCCACCATGCTCTTGTTGCAAAAGTTGCTCTTGAAAAGAGTAACTTTGTTTTTTGACACTGAAATACATAGGAAGCAATCAATGTGTAATCTCAATGGGCAAATTCCATGCCTGGACTGGGGTGACCTAATTCTATTACCTACCAATTCTTGAGGGCTTCTAAGTCTAACACAGTCAACTTTTGATCATTCACAGAAGAAATAGCATAGATTTTATGAAAATTATAGCCACTCAGGATCCACCATTTTCTTTATTTTAACTGGAAGAGTAGGAAGCCCTTTGTATGCCACCACACCAGGTTAGGGCTGCTGGGAGGCAGTAGGAGAGGCTCAATTAATGTTTGCTGAATGAATGCATGAGGGAAGGAGGGAGCAGGGAGGGAGGGAGTACCTGGAAGAATCCAATTGGGATACTTCATTATAGCATGTGGAGCAGGTAGTGAAGAGCTCTGAGCCTGATGATTTTTGCCTGCTCCCAACTCCACCATTCCTCTGCTATTGGCCTGAAGACATAAGGGAAGGCAGAGATGGACTTAAAAACAGGCAGCACCTAAAGTTTATGTGACTTTACCACTCATGAGCTTTGACCACACCAGACACTGACAAGCAGGATGGCATCTGTACCTGTTTTTAAGTACATGAATAACTTCATTCCCCAAAAGAGCTGGTTATTTACAAGTCTAGAAAAAGTCCACAGTTCCTGTTGGTAGTATTTATTTCAGGATACTTCTCAACAATAATGACCTTTCTTAAGCTGAAATTCAAGTCCATGATTGCTTTCCTCAGAATTGGTTTATTCTTTTGATCTCTGGTTCACCAAAAACATTATATGTTGATGAATTATTTTCATTCCCAACTGGAAAAAAAAAAAAAAAGGTTATCTTCCCATACTAAAAACCCTAGGCACATCAACATTTATCAAAAATACCCACTGAGAGGGGGAGGAGTATATTATGTTTAAATATATCAGAGTGCTATAATAATTTGTTGAGATTTCTGGAAAAGGTAGGTATTACATTCATGGGTATAGAAGTTTCAACTAGCAAGAGCTTTTAATATTTCTAATCTGAATAGAAACAAGCAAACATCAGAAAAACAAAGTATAGCTTTTCCAGGTTCAAAAATAAGATTTTTATATCCTTATATTATTTTTTTCTCGCATATTTCTAAGTCTTCTGCATATGAACTCACTTTTGGTGTATATTGAGCTATATCCACATTTAGTATCTGGTGCCCTGGGTGGTCTGCTTCCATTTTAAACAATAAGACTTCCTTATCTTTGTCCTCAAAATAAGTTTATTCTTTTACTCAGGCATTCATTAATTATTTACTGACTTAAGACAGACATTCTACTATACAAAGGGGATAAAAGAATGAGCAAAATCTGCTCTTTGCCTTAGGAAAGTTTTGGCTAGTTTGTGAGATTGGTTGAGTGAGACAATTTACACATGTGTACCGACATTGACTGACAAACATATTTTGTAAATATTCTTTTTTTTTTTTTTTTTTGAGACAGAGCCTCAAGCTGTCACCCTGGTTAGAGTGCTGTGGCATTACAGCTCACAGCAACCTCCAATTCCTGGGCTCAAGCGAGTCTCTTGCCTCCGCCTCCCAATAGCTGGGACTACAGGCGCCCACCACAATGCCCGGCCATTTTTTGGTTGCAGCCCTCATTGTTGTTTGGCAGGCCTGGGCTGGATTCGAACCTGCCAGCTCAGGTGTACGTGGCTGGCGCCTTAGCCCGCTGAGCCACAGGCGCCGAGCCTAAATATTCTATACGAATTTAACTTTTTAATAAAATTTGGTTTTTGACAAAATGAGATAGTTGCATCCCTTAACATAACTTGGTAAAGATCCAGTCCTTTTTTTCTTACTTAAAAAAATTAAAGTATGCTTATTTGGGGTATTGACATTTCTGGCAAAGCATTGAATCCTACTGTAATGAGAAGTTGTCTAGTAGAGAATATAAGAACATGGTCTTTGGAGATAGACTGATCTGGCTTCCAACATTGGTTCTCTCTGCCACTTGGTAGAGAAGAAATCTCATGAAAGGAGCTTAAGCTCTCTAAGCCTTAAATTCTTCATCTGAAAAGTGGAAGAAATTGTTACTATTCCATTGCTGTCATTTAATGTAAATCATCACCATCCTCAATTTATCTGCTTTGAGAAGTCAACTTACTTATAAAAACCAGATTCTCTTAAGGCAAAACATGCCTGTAATTTACATCCATGTATCAATTCCAGAAAGAAGAACTAGGAGATCCTGGCATTTTTGTTAGTTTTCAAGATGTGTTATGACAACCACCTCTTGCCCAAGCATCTACTGTACCAGGCAGAAAGGAGTCTTTACCACTACAGGCCAGTGCACACTCTTCCACACGATGGGCCCAAATCTTGCTCAGTATTTTTCTAACTTTTTTATCCAAGAGGTTTATCAAGTCTGAACCAGATCATAAGCTCTTTAAGGTTATTATGTATGCTCTTTCTCTTTGTTAATATGTCTTTCCACAGCATGGCCGTGGTATAGAAATTCTGGGACTGAGGTAGCAACTGAATAGATGCATCCGAGTGAGAGCCACACTCCACCCCCACTCAGCCACGTCCTGCAGCGACTCTGTGGTGTGCCCTGCCTGCTTCGTGTGTGCTCTCCCGGTTGTTCTGAGTTACATGAGCCAAGCAGCCAGGCTCCACCGTGACACAGTATCCAGTGTACACAGTACACAGTGCGTTGTACGTGGCAGAGCCTGTGACTGAGAGAAGTCAATGCCCCCTGCTAAAATCACTCTTGAAAACTCTTCACTACAAAACACTACTTCTTTAGTCTGGAGGAATCTTGGACACTTGAAAACCGATTGAATAGCTGGGGGGTGTGGCGGGCACCTGTAGTCCCAGCTACTTGGAAGGATGAGGCACAAGGATCACTTGAGCCCAAGTTTGAGGTTGCTGTGAGCTATGTCGCCATTGCACTCTACCAAAGGCAATGTTAGACTCTGTCTCAAAAACAAAAAAATTGATTAAAAGACTTAAGGGCTCTCTTCCTGGGTCTGGGGAAAATATATAAAATGTTTACACATAAATGCTTAATCCGGCTTCAGATGAGTCATAGACTCCCTGAAGTCTTTCCACATAATTTTTTGAGTCTCCACCTATTCTAGGGTAATCTAAAACAGCGCTAGAGTTCTTATCCAGATTCTAATGGCCACTCTTTGCCCACCATGAGAAACCCAACAAAGTGCTGAGCTCCACAGAATTGCAACTTTGAGTCAGATCCCACACAGGAGACTCTCTGCCCTGGGTGCTGCTCTTACAGCGGGGTGATAATTCATCCCATTGAGGACATCCTGGCAGGTTTCCTAAGGCCCAGACATTGTACAAAACTCCAGAAGCTTCTCAGTCTAAGAAAAGGAGCAGTATGCAGAAAGCCCACTGCACTGTGATAAACACAGGATCTCGGGGCAGTTGCTTGGGGTCATTTTCTCATCATCAGCAGCAGACTCAAAATTGATTGCAAACCAGAAAATGACGGAGCACTGGGCAGCCTCAGGGGTTGTTTTCTGCCTGGTTCAGGAGAAGCCACTGCAGGAATTTTTGCCGCCAGCCTCTTGTTGAGTGACAGAAAAAGAAAAAGGATCATTTGAAGGCTCCTGATTCAAACAGCACGCACAGAATGCCAGGCCATGGCTGCTTTGGAGAAAGCGATTCTGGTGCCAGCTTGGGGAACAAATGTGTTCCCACTGCCTCCTGGAAAGGCTTTGCCCACCCCTGCTGAGGGGGTGGATTTCAAAGCAGCTGACTTCTCGCCCTTTTTAATAGGACTGCAAGTGTTCCCTTTTTAATTCGAAAACTTTCTCCCAATTTTCCACTCCTCCAATGCCTCCCCAAGAAAAGCTGGCATTCTGGGTCACTGAAATGGCGTCAGGTTCTTAAGCAGGGAAAGGGGATTAAAGGCGCAGCCCGTAGCAGCAGCAGCGGTGAGCAAGGTTACGGTATGCAGGGCTCACGTTGCAATGCTGTAAAACATCAGACCCTTACGGGCCCAGGGAAAGCCACCCAAAGCCCTTCTGGAGCTTGCCTGCTGCAGCTGTGGCTCTGAAAGTTCCCTTCCTTCCCCATATTTTCATAATCATGCTTTTCCTTCTTTTAAAGACACACACAGCCTCACTCCCAAACACAGGGTGTTTCAAATGCTGTCCGCCCCGTCTCCCCCTGGCACCAGGGAGCCTTTGGGTGTAAACCGCGAGTCTGGCCGGCCAGCTGCGGAGAGGTAGCAGAGAGTAATTAAGTTAGCCCGAGCCTCGGTGAGCCAGCTCGGGGCGGTATTGCAGCGCAGCTGCCCTGGCCCCCCGCCGCCCTCCCACCGTCCGAGGAGACCGGCTGTGTGTGAAGGAGGTGCTGTTTCCCACAGCTCTGATCTAATTCAGCTGAAATTCAATCTCCGTGAGACCGACCTCAGCCAGCGCTCCCCCCGCCGCCGGCCTCCCTCTGCGGCCGAGTGTGCCGCCGCCCGTTTACGCGTCGGGCCGCAGCCTCCCTCCCGCCGCTCCGGGCTCCGACCTGCGCTATCAGCAGGCCGGCTGCTGCCCGGACGCTCACCCCTCGGCCGGCGCGCGGGGGGAGACACTCTATACCTGCCACTCAGCGGCTTGGGCAGGCCTTGTGACTTATCTCAGGGGTAAAGGCAGCGGGGCCAGCGGAGGCTGAGAACCCGAAACAGATGTCAAAGACGTCGGGCTGCGTTTTCCATGGATCTTCAGTGCCTAGAAAGATTTATGACCTCTCTTAGCCCTCTTGTAACGTAGGTTGAACTGAGCTTGTTTTATAACAAGAAAACACGCCTGGCAGTCGTACAGAAAGGGACCGGAGCGGCAGGGCTCGTCTGGGGTCTGTGGACCTTTGCTGGCTTGCTTTACTTGTCCCTTCAGCTCCATCCCTTAGCCTCTGTGTTGGGTGGGGATGCTCCATCCCGTCACCTTAGACCTCCCTGTCTCCTGGTAGTCCAAAGCTATTCGTGGCTTGGACTGAAAGAGTGTTCGATTTGATTTTGCATCTCTATACTGAACAAGGAAATGGTAAGTATCTTTTAGAAAGGCAGAGATTGCAGGAGCCCTGGCACTTTTTGGTCTAATTGTTACCTAATCATGTTATACAGGATCAGGCACACTCTCTTTTGACTGAAGAAAGCTTTGAACTTTGCTTTGCACTTCCTGCAAAAGGAGGATTGCTACCTCAGGGCAGGGAGGCACAGGAAGACCGATGTTTGCAGGCACCTTTTACAAGCCCTGTGAAGTGAAAGGGAAGGATTTACAAAGGCAACATAATTAGAAATGATGTGTCAAGGCAGGCAAGCACCTCTTGAATCTGACCCTGCTGGTCTCACAGGCTGCAGCAGGAACACAGGAAATTCAGCATGGCTCCAGCCTGGACATCCAAGCTATATTCCAATTCAAAGAATCCCAGTTTTCTTTCAATCTCTCATTCATTTGATTGCATACAGGGTGAAAGTGACGGACAAAGTCACACCTTCATTTATATATATATATATTATTATTTTAAGGAGAGAGGTAATTTGCAGGAAAAGATTCCTTTCTGCTAAGAACTAACCAGCTTGCTTATCTTGATATACAGATAAGAACAGGCAGGTGGAGCTGGAAAGTGTTTCCCTCACCTTCCTCAGACTCCTAGACGCTCAATTGGCATGCAGTCTCACAGAGTAAGGAAGTTTAGAGCCTGCTGTTCCCCTCCCCCCAGACAGTAGGTAGTTATGATCAGAAGAGAAGAAAAGTCTCTAGCACTTAAAAAAAAAAAAAAAAGAAAAATCTTTTTATGAACCTCTGCTCATAATTAACCTGTATCACAGGCAGGAGGTGTCATGGAATAAAGAAACATAGTTTTGGGGGAGGAGACGCTCCCCTGCCTGGGGAAGAGCAAGATTCTGCAGCCAAGCACAGAAATAATAGTCTCCCTGAGTCCTGAGAAAACTGCCCCAAATGTTAACTCATCAATCTTAAGGAACCAAGCCTGGTTTTTGCCAACTTAATTTCATATAATTATTTCTGAGTCTGAGTCTTTATAAGAAAGAGGGAGTGGAAAAGATCAGAAAATTGAAGGGATGAATGGGGAAAAAAAGAATGATATTTTCTGTGTTTTGAAGATTCCCATTTCTCCCCCACTGCCCAGGGCTTTGTCCACGCTTTCATCTTACAGAAGCAAATGCACGGGACACTCACCAGCATGTGGAGTGCTCAGAAGGGGCTGGTTTCAGCTCAGGTCTGTTTTTAAGGAGCACTTCAATAAAGCTTCCTCTCGTGTTTTGGATCTTACAGTACCAAATGTGCAGTAATATGAGGATAGAAGGCTTGTACTCTGGCCCTGACTCCCGACCACTAAGTTCCAAGGGTGTTTGCACAAGCCATTAATCTTCAGAAGCCTCAGTTATGATACACTCTGAAATGGAGGTAATAATACGTCCCTGCCCACCTCAAGGGTTATATATATTGGAAAGGTTTAAAATGCTGCTATACAAATGAAAGGTATTATTCTTACAATAAAATTTATTGTGAATATTCCATAGGTATTTAACTATTACTAGTAGTCACATAAGAATCAGAGGAATAAAATTTGATAAACAAAACATTTGAACATCTAGTTCAATTAATTTAAAATGCATTGATTTAAAATGCAAATTGTAAAGCACTATCCTTCAGTAGATGATTCAGTAGATGTGTAATCCAGCCTAGGATGTTAGATTTTAGACCTATACCTTGAGAGATTCTCAGGCAGAATCTAGCAACATGACATTGAGCAACATTATTTTGCAAAAGGAGGACATATCTCATTCTCCCACTCCATGCCCATGACCTTGCTCCCATTGGGGCTGGGTATAAGAAGGAACACATTACTATGTTCACATCCCTTCATTAATATTTCAGAATCTCCAACATGAAGGACTGGAAAGTAACAAAGCAGCATGGGGGATTATGTAGATGGGTTTGGTTTCCCTTTAATCGTGAGAAAAATGCGTGTCTGTGCAGATGATAAATCGATCCAGAAAATGTTGCACAAGTGTTCTTTGCTAAGCTTCAGGGTCAAAGTCAATAATATAAAAGAAAATATACCTCCATTTAGTTGAAAAGGACTTACATTCAAGGCATTGCTCAATGGAACCCGGATGGGTTACCCTCTGTCAAATGGCCCTGTTCATTTATTCAGCTTTCCACAAAACTTTGCCTTTGCAGAGAATAATAAGGGAGGGAGAGAGAGCTTTAGCTCTTATAGTTGCAGTTTGTTTTTGCACCTGTAGGTTTAAAAAAAATGACAATAGTTTGAGAATATAATAACATTTTTAAAGGCAGTGAAATAGTTTGCATGTGAAGTTGGGATAATAAAATGAATGGCCTCCTATAAAAGAAATCCCCTTTTAGCAACTATTGCCTGCGCTAGTTTTAAGTGAAAATAAAAAATGAAACTGAGGAAGAACTTTCTAAAACAATAGACGGCTCCTGAAAATCTGGGAGTAACTTTTCACTAACATTAAACTCATTTGTCTTGCAAATTTCTACTTCTAAAATAAGCAAAAAATTTAACCACGATGGCCTCTGGAAAACTGAAATAGATGACTGGTAATATATTCAGTTTACTCATGGAAACCTCTCAGGTACTTTCTCATAATTCTTGGCACACAGCTCTAAAGCACACATGTGCACCCGAGTGTGTTTATGTGTGTCTCAGTCTTCTATGCTCACAGTAAACAATGAAAATTAGATAATTTGGGCAGAAGATAGGTATGTTGATAACGAGAGTGATAAGAATAGCCTGATAAAAATCAAGGAGACAAAGAGTCTATTTTAAAGTTTCCAAAATAACTTCAGAATCACAGAAATCTAGGACCCTTTACATCTCCCCAAAACCCTCAGGGCCCTATTGTATTTAAGCAGAGTAACAAAATTTTTGTTCACTGTGATGATCTCAAGGCATCAAGTAGAAGTTTAAATTATGTTCTTTTTTTTATTATTATTAATTTTTGTTTTCTCTAAGGAGGTACTAAATATATTTTGGAAAGATTTTCATTAAAATGATTAAAATTAAAGAGGTGTTCATGCTGAAAGAGACAAATCCTTATCTTTCCAGAACTCTCATTTACTCAAAAATGCTTTTTCTCCAAGGTTTCTGGATAAGTAAAATTTGTCTAAGGAGCAAAGACTGGGAGAGTAGAAGAGGGGGAGGAGGAAGGAGGAACAGCTGTTTTGAGTTAAAAAAGCATGTTAATGACAGCACAGGAGTCAGAAAGATGCTCGGGTTTAGCCTGCTGTTCAGGAGGTGATATATTCAACTACTGAATAAAATCAATTGTTCTAGGTCTCTGATAATGAACCTGCAGAGGGAGATTTGGAAAACAGCACTGACTAATGAGGTATCTGGGGTAAAAAAACCATCTGCACCCACAGCCCCAGGCTGTTATCAGAATTACATGACGCTGCACATGCCTTGGGTAAATAGGACCATGCTGAAAAAGGCTCGGTCTAGCTCACCAACATTTTGGCTTTAGAGAGGGCATTTTCTGGGCA
Source organism: Arctocebus calabarensis (assembly GCA_963573935.1). Lineage (NCBI taxonomy): Eukaryota > Metazoa > Chordata > Mammalia > Primates > Lorisidae > Arctocebus > Arctocebus calabarensis. The sequence continues at coordinate 32,974 of CAUYON010133549.1, forward strand.
AGATGATAACCTGAACTGCAGATGGCCCATGGCAGGAATAAGGGGAGTGGGGAAAGAAAAGATAATGTTTTCAGCTGGAATATTAATGACAAACGTGAAATGTCATGGTTACTCTGAAGGTTTCAGGCACCAGAGACACTAAAGAAAAAAGAAAAATAGTAGGTTGTTTCACCTTTACAGTGATTCCTATAAAGGGGTCAGCGGGTTGTAGCAGAAACTACCAGTAAGTTATCTCTAAGTCAGCAGCATGCCTTTGGTCAGAGAGTTCCAGCCCCTTCGCAAGCTGAGCTCACTGATGCCAGCTGGCAAAGGCCCCAAGGGGGAAGAGGATTCCTTGCACTAACTTTCCAGTGTACCAGGCACCACACCCTGCTTGCTTCCCACCCCTGCAGACACTCAATAGACACTGAAGATGTCCCCCAAACCTCCCACTGCCTCGGGAATTCTGTCCCATTTGAAATGGGACTGAGCCCCTATTTTAATTAATTAATTAATTTTTTTGCAGTTTTTGGCCAGGACTGGGTTTGAACCCAACACCTCCGGCATCTGGGGGTGGTGCCTTACTCCTTTGAGACACAGGCACCACCTTGAGCCCCTATTTTAGAAATAGAAAGATAGGTGAGGAACACAGTCAGAATCAGAAACTGTCAGAACACTAACCTTAATCTTGACTTTGGCCTAAACTCTCTTCTCCAGAATTTGACAAGAAATAATCACCTTTAAGACTTTGAAAACAAATGCATACATCTTTCAAATTTTTTCTAACTCTCAGTCATGTCATCTAACTGATGCTGTAGATCAAAAGAAATACAAATACACGTGTATTATGTTTTTGAAAAGGTGGTCAACGCTGTGTGAGGTCTAAATTAATTAATTATTATTATTATTTTTTTTTTGAGAAGAGTCTCAATCTGTCACCCTGGATAGGATGTCTTGGCGTCATAGCTCACAGCAACCTTAAACTCTTGGGCTCAAGAGATCTTCTTGCCTCAGCCTCCCAAGTAGCTGGGACTATAGGCACCCAGCACAGTGCACAGCTCATTTTTTCTATTTTTAGTGGAGACAGGGTCTTGCTTTTGTTCACTAGTTTCAAACTCCTGAGCTCAGGCAATCTACCTGCCTTAGCCTCCCAGAGTGCTCAGCTTTCAGGTATGAACTAAATTTAATTTTAAAAATAAAAAAAGGTAGAACTCTTGGGCATTAGTGGAGATGTCAAGAACCCCTGTATATAAATGACCCTTAAATCCAGCTCCCAACTCAGCCATGGACTCATTTCCAATGGCCTCCTGGACATCACCACTTGGCTATCTCATAACTTCTAAACTACTTGCATGTGAATCAATTTACTTTCTTACAGATGCAGGTCTGTTGTTACCTTTTCTGCTTAGTAAATTGTGGATATTAGGGAAGATTAACAAGCTTGGTAATCACAAAAACATTTTTTCCCCCTCACCATAGAGGTAAGACCATCATTGGCTGATTCTTAAGGATGCTGAAAGGATTTAGAACCAGGTAGCATGCAGACCTACTCAAGGTTACATATGTCATGATCCTACACATCAGCATTTCTCCTGAATTGTGACTAGTTGAGGTAAAGGGTAAGAAGAAAGCAAAAGCATACAACAGGTATTAACAATAGCTTTTATTACTGTTAAGATCATGTAGAAATACAGCTCTAGGAATTTTCCTTGATAGAACTATAGCATAAAAAAGTTTGGCATTGGGTGTCTGCCTCCCCATTCCTGGCCTATTGTCCAGAGGGTAGAAACCAGTTCATTCAAATCTCATTCCAAAAATGGTCCTACCCACATAGTCTCTTCTCATAGACTGGCAGAAGGTTGAACCTGAAAGGGACATGAGAGATCTAGTTCAGCCCCTTTCTGCACAGATCAGTTATGGAAATTCAAAGAGGGGCTATGAGCACCGGTCATAGAAATCCAGTGGTAGAGGTGTAACTAGAACCAAAATCAGCTGTGATGTTCCTTTCTCCCTTCTATTTTCATAACTACACCATGATGAAGAAAAATTAATTTCCTTCTTAGGGATATTTATACTTTAGCAGGGTGTGAAGAACCAAGCCAGCCCAGTAGTAAGAGTAGAACATTAGGAATTAATGGCAAAGCCCCATGTGTGGCTAGGTGTTTACAGACTACCCACACATGTGGCTTCCTATTCTATGCTAGAATACATCCTTTTCAGCATCACATGTATACAAAGCTTCATGGCCTTAAATTCCTTCCAATAGGAATGCCTTCATAACTGGAGAGCAAAACATCTGATGTGAGTACATTGTACCACTTACAGCATGGTGTGTATGTCATAAGCAGAGTTATTATGTAATTTGGGCTTTCCACTTATATGTACAATGCTCTACATTATTTCTCTAGGGGAAAATTAAGACTAATAATTCTCATTTGCTTTTCCAGTTGTTCTTGGTTTATTGTTGCCGATTTAATGATTGCTCAACTACAAATTTGAACAGGAGGAAGGACTACAGGTGTGGAGTGAGGTCATGGATTTGGATCCAAGAGATGTGTTTGCTCAACTTGGTGATTGTCAAGCCATTTCCCCTGGGCATCCTAATTTGATTGCAAGAGACCCAGAATGCCTAGCACTAAGTATTACTTCTGCAATATTATCTCCTCCCTTCTCACCTCTCCACTCTTCCTTCAAGACTGGAAATAGCTTTAGCATTTCCATCTACCTTCAATGTTATCTTCCACACTTCTTTCCCATTTATCTGAGCAATTAAATGCAAAAGAAACTATATGCAGAAGACATACTTAACCTATCATGGCATAGGTGTACACTAAGCATGCTCAAGATTAATCCCATAATTGGTATCCCTTCTTCCATGCCTATGAATCTAGAATTTTCTGCCTTGGAGAATCTGACTTGGTACTAAACGAAAAACATTTTCATAAGTTATAAATAGTAAAGATGGAAATATTCTTAAATGCTAACACAGGGGTGAAGATTATGATTCTGGATAGGATTTTTGATATTTTTCATTGAGGTTACCTGGGTTCCTAACAAAGAAGCTATACACTCTTTTCCACAAACAAGCCATCCACTGCCATGAAATTCAAGTTCTGTTGCAGGTCTTGAAAAATCTTGAACTATTTTTCAGTCTATTCCATCATACATTCATGCTTGTTGTACTTTACAATTTCCCTAAAACTTAGAGTACAATGGATGCTTCAAGAAGATGCATTATGTTTATTGTATGACTCTCACTAGCCCCTGTACCACCATTGCATACTCCAACTTGAGAAATCAAACTTCACCACCAATAGAAGCATTAAAAGAACCATGATCTTTGAAAGCCTGTGTTCCACATTTTTAAGATAATTTTCCATTTATTTATTTATTTATTATTCTGATAGAGTTAGGGCTACAAGTGGTTTTTGTTTACACAGATGAATTACATAGTGACGATGTCTGGGTTTTTTGTGTCCATATCATCTGAATAGCGTTTAAGTTGCATTTTGTAGGTGGTTTTTCTACCCTCACTGCCCTCCCCACCCTCTTCACCTCTGAGTCTCCAGTGTCCATTGTATTACTCTGTATACCTGTGCATACCAATAGCTTAGCTCCCACTTATAAGTGAGAACACGTGGTATTCGATTTTCCATTTTTTGTGTTATTTCATTTAGGATAATGGCCTTCAAGTCTATCCAACCTGCTGCAAACGAGGCTCCTATTTCATTCTAAGGCTCTTTTTTTTCTGTCCTTTTTTTCCCCCTGATCTCACTCTGTCACCCAGGCTAGAATGTGGTCTTGTCATCATAGCTCACTGTAACCTCCAACTACTGGACTTAAGGAATCTTCCTCCCTCGATCCCCTAAAGTGCTAGGATTACCCGTTTGAGCCACTGTACCTGGACAGTAAAGCTTTTTTTTCTCTTCAACTATAAAGCTGACAAATGTTTTTGTTAAATAAGTGTACTAGAACTTTTGGGGTGTTGTCTAGTTCATGTGTCATCCATTTCTAAACTGTTTTTATCAACAACTCTATTAAGGGGACAGAACAGACCTTGTTAATTCCATGTGCCAGCAACTGCCTTGGAACCTCTGACTAAACTGGACCCAAGCTGATACAGTCAGGCACTCTCTTGAGAATTTAGAATTGGAACCCAGGAATGACCTGTTAAGGTACCTGAGAGCTGAGAAGTCACACATAGCTGGGGGGCTAGAGCAGTTGTTTTGTGCCATCAACATTCTGAAGCGTAGCAAGCTCATCTAGAGAGGAAAAGAGAAGAATTAAGCTAAGTTCTTTTAAAAGTGAAAGAAATAAAAAATAAGGTGGGTAGTGATACAGTTTTCTGATTAAAATAGAATTACAAAAGAAATCAATTACTTAAAACTATATTAAGAACCACCACATGTTAAGTAAATAAACAGCATGCTTCTCGATAACTCACAAGTCAATGAAAAAAAATCGTAAGAAAATTTTTAAATTTTTTGACATGAAAATGAAAACACAGCATTATCAAAATGTGTGGAATGCAGCTAAAACAGTGCTAAGAGGTAAATTTCTATTAAATGCTTACATTGTAAAAGGAGAAAAGTCTCAGATCAATGATCTAAACTTCCACTTTAAGAAATTTGGAAAAGAGGCTCGGCGCCTATGGCTCAGTGCCTATGGCTCAGTGGGCTAAGGCACCAGCCATGTAAACCTGAGCTGGCGTGTTCGAATCCAGCCTGGGCCCGCCAAAGAACAATGACGACTGCAACCCAAACAAAAATGGCTGGACGTTGTGGCGGGCACCTGTGGTCTCAGCTACTTGGGAGGAGGAGGCAGGAGACTCGCTTGAGCCCAGGAATTGGAGGTTGCTGTGAGCTGTGATGCCACGACACTCTACCCAGGGCGACAGCTTGAGGCTCTGTATCAAAAAAAAAAAAAAAAAGAAAGAAAGAAAGAAATTTGGAAAAGAGAGGCGCGAGTAGGGCACTGGCCCCATAGACTGAGGGTGGTGGGTTCAAGCCCAGCCCCAGCTGAACTGCAAAACAAACAAACAAACAGACAAAAAAATAGCCGGGCGTTGTGGCAGGCGCCTACAGTCCCAGTTACCTGGGAGGCTGAGGCAAGAGAATCGCCTAAGCCCAGGAGTTGGTGGTTGCTGTGAGCTGTGTGATGCCATAGCACTCTACTGAGGGCGATAAAGTGAGACTCTGCCTCTACAAAAAAAAAAAAAGATATTTGGAAAAGAGGAGCAAATAAACTCCAATCATGCAGAGACAAATAATAAAGGTAACAGCAAAAATCTTAATGCAATAAAAAACATAAAAACAATAGGGAAAATCAATAAAATCAAAAGCTAGTCCTTTGAAATAATCAATAAAATTGAAAAACCTCGGCTCGGTGCCTGTGGCTCAACGGGCTAAGGCGCCAGCCACGTACACCTGAGCTGATGGGTTCAAATCCAGCCCGGCCCGCCAAACAACAATGACGGCTGCAACCAAGAAATGGCCGGGCGTTGTGGCAGGCACCTGTAGTCCCAGCTACTTGGGAGGCGGAGGCAGGAGACTCGCTTGAGCCCAGGAATTGGAGGTTGCTGTGAGCTGTGATGCCAAAGCACTCTACCCAGGGTGA
>CAUYON010133550.1:0-37917 GCA_963573935.1 Arctocebus calabarensis
TGTGGCGGGCGCCTGTAGTCCTAGCTACTTGGGAGGCGGAGGCAGGAGACTCGCTTGAGCCCAGGAATTGGAGGTTGCTGTGAGCTGTGATGCCACAGCACTCTACCCAGGGCGACAGCTTGAGGCTCTGTCTCAAAAAAACAAAAAAAACAACAAACCTTTCTCATTGTTGCTTTGCATTGTTCTTAACCCCTACTGCGTTTCTTGAGTATTTCTTGTATGCAGTGATAGAGGGAAAAAAAGAAGAGGGGAGAGGGGAAGAGGATTGGTAAACTCTCCCCTGATGGGCACACCCCCTGGTGAAGGGCTCAACCGCAGCTTGGACTTTGCCTGACAATGCAAACAATGTAACCTATCATTTCCACTGTCATATTAATCTGAAATTTAAAAAATAAGGAAATAACAGTTCCTCATGCGTTTAACATATTCCAGCTACACTGTTAGTAAAGAAGATTGTTAGTACGATGGGCAGTGCCTGTGGCTCAAAGGAGTAGGGCGCCGGCCCCAGATGCTAGAGGTGGTGGGTTCAAACCAGCCCCAGCTAAAAACTGCAAAAAAAAAAAAAAAAAAAATTGATGCGTGTGGGCCTCCGCTTGCCTGGCTCCGTCTTTCTCACCTGTGCCCCCTCTCGCCTTCCCTTGCAGCTGGCGGTGAGGTGGCTGGAGCACAACTGCCACTACCAGCACCTGGACGAGCTCTTGCAGTACATCCGCTTCGGCCTGATGGACGTGGACACTCTGCACACAGTCGCCCTGTCCCACCCGCTCGTGCGGGCCAGCGAGACGGCGACGGCGCTGGTCAACGAGGCCCTGGAGTACCACCAGAGCCTCTACGCGCAGCCCGTCTGGCAGACCTGCAGGACCAAGCCGCGCTTCCAGTCGGACACGCTGTACATCATCGGCGGGAAGAAGCGCGAGGTCTGCAAAGTGCGGGAGCTGCGCTACTTCAACCCGGTGGATCAGGAGAGCGCTCTGATCGCCGCCGTCGCCAACTGGAGCGAGCTGGCGCCCATGCCCGTGGGGAGGAGCCACCACTGTGTGGCGGTCATGGGCGACTTTCTGTTTGTGGCAGGGGGCGAAGTTGAGCACGCCAGCGGCCGGACGTGTGCGGTCAGGACTGCCTGTCGCTACGACCCCCGCAGTAACTCCTGGGCCGAGATAGCGCCCATGAAGAACTGCCGGGAGCACTTCGTGCTGGGGGCCATGGACGAATCCCTGTACGCCGTGGGGGGCAGGAACGAGCTGCGCCAGGTGCTGCCCACGGTGGAGCGCTACTGCCCCAAGAAGAACAAGTGGACCTTCGTGCAGTCCTTTGACCGCTCTCTGTCGTGTCACGCCGGCTATGTGGCTGACGGTCTTCTCTGGATATCAGGTAGAATGTGGCTCGTATGTTGGATCTAGCGAAAGCTCCTTCGTTGTGCGTACATTTACAGGTTGCGCTTTGGTTCTGTGGCCGTGTGAAATCGAAAGATTGAGCCAAGTTTGCCATTTTAGCTAATAACATTCGATTATTGAGTTACTTGTTCTAGAGGAAATGTAACCCGAAAGAATGGGCCTTTCTGTGACCGTAGTGGAGTAAAAATTCAAGATGGAAATTCATGTTTTTCTACCAAACCTCCTATTGTTAGCTCTTGGTTATTCGTGGACTGTATGGTACAACTTGTGGTTTACCTAGGTCCTTTGCTATTTCTTTCATTAGGAGACATCTCATCAAAGATAAGGCAGGGAGCCGGTTCGGTGGCTCGCACCTGTTACCCCAACACTCTGGGAGACCCATGTGGGAGGATTGTCAGAGCAACAGCCAGACCCTGTCTCTAAATAGCTCTGTGTTGTGGCAGTGCCTGGAGTCCCAGCTAATTTGGGAGGCTGAGGCAAGAGAATTGCTTGAGCCCAAGAGTTTGAGGTTGTTGTGAGCTATGGCACCAGAGCACTCTATACCAAGGGTGACAAAGCAACACTTTGTCTCAAAAAAAAAAGAAAAGGCAGGAGAAGTAAAAGCCCAGTACATCCATTTTGCTAGGTGTAGCGATGGGTGTATATCTAGGTAATAGCTGTGTATTGAGGGAAGGGCTTTACCTTACTAACAGAAAGTTTTTTTTTCCTATTACCTGTGCATAGTAGTTACTCATGCCATCCTAATTCTTCATTCCTATTTACTTTCCCATTCTTACTGATGACTTGGGGATACTGTTTGAGCTCTATTTCAGTTTACCTCTTGGTCTTTTTTTTTTTTTAAACACTTATTATGGAAAAAGTGGAGTAGTTAGCATAATGAACCCCATGTACCCCAAATCCAGATTTAACAGTTATCTACTCTTTGCTGATCTTCTTTCATCCACACCTCTGCACCCTTCTTGGCTGCCTTTCTGCTTGCTCAGAGGAGTTTTTGAAAATGTTATTAACATCACTGTATCAATCTGTGATAAGAAAGACCTGAAGTATTCTCTTTTGAAAAGGTTTCCTGTCAGGGAAGAAAGTTGCATCTTGTCTCAGTTGGAGGATACAGGTTTTCTAACCCAGCTGGAACTTGTCGATTTCTTTGTCATTGAGGACAAAGAGGAATAGAAAGGTCAAATAATTTAATTGTTAAGAATAATTTTGAGGCTGGGTACAGAGGCTCACACCTGTAATCCCAGGACTATGGGAAGCTGAGGTGAGTGGATTCCTTGAGCTCAGAAGTTCAAGACCAGCCTGAGCAAGAATGAGACCCCATCTCTACTAAAAGTAGAAAAAGTAGCTGAGCGTGATGGTGGCTGCCTGTATTCCCAGCTACTTGGAAGGATGAGGTAAAAGGATGTTTTGAGCCCAAGAGTTTGAGGTTGCTATGAGCTATGATGATACCACAGCACTCTACCCTGGGCAACAGAGTGAGAAATTCATTTAAAAAAGAAAAAGAGTAACTTGAAGTTTCTTAACTTAGTAGAAATAATCACTTTTAAGGATACCTTCAAAGGCTTCTCAGCTTTTGCTAATAATTATCTCATTTTTTAATACCTGCTCTAACACAGTTCTCCCTTGCATTTAAACCAAATTCGTTTGGACTGCCTGTTTTTTCTTCTGTTGTCCTCAATGACCAGGGAGATAGTCACAGTCTCAGCTTCGCTGGGTAACACCTTAATTTTTATCAAATTGCTGATTTTAAGTGACAAATCCTAGCTCACATCAGGGTTTAAGTGCTAAATAAATTAAATTAGGACTAAATAAGGAAGGGAACAAATGAGGTGAACCCAACAATTACTGGTCCTGTACCAAATAAACAACAGAAATGTGTGTATTTTAGCACATGTAGATACATTTAGATTAGAACTTCATTTACCTAGTGACTTTTCCTTTTTTAAAATACGTATTTCAACAGGGAAGAAAATAACACTCAGGACTATATCCTATTAGCTTTGCTGTAGTAGTTTCAAAGTAGGCAGCAGATAAGTCTTTGCTAATAGACGGAACAGCTCTGTACTCAACTTAAGTAATGAAAAAATGATGGATTTATGAAATCAATGCAGCTTATGCTTTCTCTCAATGTACATGCCTTGCATTGATTCATTTAGTTTCATACATTGTTAATGTATATATTCCTACCTTTTGCATATATTTCCTAAATTTTGTGTGAATTTCTCATAAATATTTTATGGCTTTGGCTATAAAACTATCTTGTAAAAAGATGGTGGAGTTTCCTTTACATAGTCTTAAAGATGTGACTGCTTAAACTCTGTGAGGCCTTTGGAAAGCACAGAAACTCATCCAAGACTGGCTAGATCTGTCATCCTGGTATCAAGCTGACTCCCCTTTCACTATGGGTTGGTATGTTTCCATTTCCATTTTATTTAGTCTATCAACTTATTACAGATCTTACTGCTGTCTCACCTGTTTTTCTCCTACTGTGAAAGGAAATATATTTTCTTTGTTCTTCTTTTGCACTAATGTATGCTGCCCGTGTTAACCATACTTAATGAAAACAATCACAATTTTCTCAGGTTTGTTTTTCCCTACTGTGTACTTGAGATGAAAAACTCACTTTGCTGTGTACAGTGCAATACCTTTAATTGGAGAGAAGAGGAAATCGCCAGTGACATTTCTAATACTATCAGTCGTCTGCCTGTTTCCTCAGGCCCAGCTTATAATAAATCAATTGTGAATCTAACCATGAATAGGGAGGGGTGATGAGATTTGCTAATGGGCCCCTTAACAAAAAGACAGGTATATTCCATCCTGCCTGACTCTGATTTAGAGATGTTGACTTGATTTATTGGAGCAGATGAAAATGTTTGAGGCTATTCCTTATCCTTTACCCAATAATCAAGTATTTCCAATTTAATTGATGGGGGATTGGGTCATTGGCAGCCTTCTGGTATTCTGCAAACTTTGCTCAAGGTGGAGGTGGTGTGGATCATGGAATGTGGGTTTAGGGGCTTAATTCTGTCCATAGAACACAAAACAAATTCAGAGACTCAGCATTTCCACATCCCCCTCCTTCCCTGCACTTCTACCTTTTGGGGGTCTGTTTTGTGATCAGGACATCTTGAAACCTGTCTGTAGTTTTTAAAGTGCAACAAGCAGAGAGAAATTCAGAAAATCTGGATGTGTGAATATGCCCATTAGCATTTAATTTAAGATGTTAGAAATAGTCAGATTTCTTCGGTTCCTGTAGCATTCGACATTGTGACCCAGTTCACATATGTGCCATACCTTTTGATTTGAAATACATGGTACTGAAGTGAAATAAGCATTAAATGTCCTACAGCCACTTTAAATATATGTTCTCTGTTGTAAGGTATAGTTTTAAAGCAGCCAATTCTTTTTTACTTAGGGAAAATTAATCCTGAGCTCGTCTTGAAGAACAACTTATTTTTCTATTTTTATCAAATGGCAGCAAGATAATGAGAAGCTAATCACAAAAGTAGTGTTTTGAAAACTATAAAAATAGGACCCGTTTCTGCATTTACTCAGAAGCAGTCTTTAGTGCTTCCTTGATTCTCTTGGTGAATGCTGCATTCTCAGGGCTGGTCACAGATAAATAACATTAATTCAGCAGATACGCTGCCTGGCCTCTAGGAGCTGACAATCAAGAGTTTTCCAGATATTTCATTAATGAAAGAACATTTGTTAAAGCTTCTTTAACTCCCTAGAAGTGTAATGTATTTTCATCATGATTAAATGAGGCTTGTTGCCCCATTTAAAATAATTTATTCAAACCAAGGAAAGGGACTTTGGTGTTTATAGTATTCATTAAAATTAAAACAATGTAAAATGTCATTAACATTTTAAAAATATGGCTTGATCTTGCTATATTTGTGCAGATGTTGATAAAATTTGAACTTCATTCAAAAATAATCTTTAAAATTTTCCCCAGCATACCTGAAATCCACAGCACACTGGTTGAAAATCATCGGACTAAGGGAAAGACGTTTAAACATACTTGTAACACAGAGTGTGCTGGTAGAAGTCTTTCCAGGTACCAAGGAGTGCACAGCAGAGAGTGATCCTTGCAGGGGGCAGGAAAGACAGCACCTCCAGCCCAACTTGCCTCAGTCCTGGCTGCCCACTTGCTACTATGTGTCAACCCCTCCCTGTTCTCCTACTTGAACTTCATGGTTCAAACATTTCAGTAATTTTCTGGCCTCTAGCAAACACGCAGTGTTGGAAAACCCAGTGATCTACTCTTCTTGCACCTGCACCCAGGGAGCTGAGCCTCGGCGGTGCAGTTTCTGGGGGCCTGCTGTGGGTATGTAGTCAGCTCCCGACGCATGGGGCGCTCTCAGCCCTCCCTGCACTCCTTCACCACTCTCTCATCTCTCTTCTCCCCTGCCTCTGCCTTCCTCACTTTTCCCAAACTCCTAAGACCTGGCCCTGGGTCTGTCAGAGCAAATGAGAGCGAGACGACGTGATAGATGTGGAGGGCGGGCAGGCACACGGGGCCACCTGAGGTCGGGCTGGGCCCAGACACCAGCAAGGAGGGTGCAGAGTTGAGGGAGCTGAGGAAGGAGCCTGGGAGTGTCGAGTGGGCAAAGTCGGAGGAGGAGGAGAGGGACAGAAACCAAAGAAGGCTGCCGTGAGTGAGAGCTGTCAGGTACCACAAGAACATCAGAGTCCATGGCATTTCCACTTCATTTCTCAATCAGGAAAACGTTAGTGGAAGCGGTTTTGGGGGAGTGGAAGAAGGCAGAAGGTAGAAGACAGTAGGTTAAGGTGTAATTGAAAAGTGGGGAGCAGTTGCGGGAAAGATGGCTCAGTGCCTATAGGTCAGTGAGGAGGGCGTCAGCCACATACACCGAGGCTGGTGGGTCCAAGCCCTGCCCGGGCCTGCTAAAGAACAATGACAAGTGACACCAAAAAATAGCCGGGCGTTGTGGCAGGCACCTGTTGGCCCAGCTACTTGGAAGGCTGAGGCAAGAGAAACCCTTAAGCCTAAGAGTTTGAGGTTGCTGTGAGCTGCGACATCACGGCACTCTACCTAGGGCAACATAGTAAGACTCAGTCACCAAAAAAAAAAAAATAAGTTGGAGGAAAGGTTGCCTTAGTCTAGTGATCATGACTAGATGTGCTATTTAAATCTCATTCCTTGGCTCGGTGCCCGTAGCTCAGTGGTTAGGGCACCGGCCACATACACCAAAGCAGGTGGGTTGGAACCCGGCCTGGGACCTGTAAACAACAATGACAACTGCAACAAAAAAATATCCAGGCATTGTGGCGGTGTCTGTAGCCCCAGCTACTTGGGAGGCTGAGGCAAGAGAATTGCTTAAGCCCAAGATTTTAAGGTTGCTATGAGCTGTGATGCTACAGCACTCTACTGAGGGTGACATAGTGAGACTTTGTCTCAAAAAAAAACCTCATTCCTTGAATGTGACAGCTTTCCAGTTATTATCCGGCTTCCTGTCTACTTCTAACTATAGTAAGAGAATATGCTGTTTCTTGGTATACACAGACTTTAGGCCTTGTAACGACCACATCATTATTATAAATTGATAAGTCACATTTTGGTATTAGGAAGAAAAAAGGAGATTAAGGAAGGAAGAAGGAAGGCTAGCTGTCTGTCTAAGAAAGAGTAGAAGCAGAGAAAATCCAGGGTCAATGGAAAGATTTTTTGTTGTTGTTTGAAAATGTAAATGAGTTAAGCAAATTTGTAGATAATAGAAAAAAGATTGAAGTTGCAGGTGTAGGGAAGAGGAGCACCCGTTTGGTTGGTAAATGCTGAGAGCATCTCCCAGGTACTGGGAATGGGGTGAGTCCAGAGGGAAGATACTGACAAAGATTCCAGAACAGGTGGGAGGGAGCTAGGAAGGGGTTAGGTCTGAACCCAAGAAGAAAGGGACCCCTCAAGCTTCAAGCCTGGAGGAGAGGAAATTATGAGTGTGGACCGAGGTAGGCTTCCAGATGAGGGGCAGGAACCCCAGGAAGTTCCTGGTTGATGGAGTCAAGAGAGAAACTGAGTGGGCTGTTGAGGTTGCACTGTACCAGGACCGGGTGGAGGGCCCGCGGAGGGTGACCTTGGAAAAGTCTGAGAGAAAACAGAGGGAGATGGCGCTTGCTTTGGCAGCAGATAGACTAGAATTGGAATGATACAGAGAACATTAGCATGGCTCCTGCCCAAAGATGACACACAAATTCGCGAAGTGTTCCATATTTTTATAAAAGCATTACTTTCACAAAAAAAAGTAAAACAGAAGATGACAGGTTAAAGAAAATCAGGTGTTCAGAGCCCACTCTAACCTTGGAGACCACAAAATTGTCCTGATTTCATTTGTAAATTTCTGTCCTCTTTTTTGGTGGTGCCCAGCAGAGAGTTGGATTCACTCCGGATGGAAGGATTTTTGGCTGCAAATAGCCCAGAGGAACCTCTTGGAAGGAGAGGGAAACCGTGTGCCTTGCAGGAGCAGATACGAGCATGCCTGTGTGTGGACGCAGCCAGCACGCGAGGAAGCCCCCTGACTTGGTTTGCTGCTGGATAATGTAACACATCCACCTAAAAAGTTTCTAGTGAATTGGAAGGTCATGTGGAATTACATCTTTATTGCTTGGATTCTAGCAACCAGCTGCCCCCAGCAGTTAACTCCTGTTCTTCACTTACACCCGCAACGTTTTCAGTCCGCCTTTCCCCCCGCCCATCTGAAAGACACAGACAAACCGCTACAGTATTGAACTGAGGTGAAGTCGCCCAGAGAGGAGCTACAGTGCTTCTAAAAGATCGAAATGGCTTGAAGGAAAGAAAGCAGTCAGATCAGCCACAGGCTCCAAATAATTAACAAAGCTTTCATCTTACAACAGCTTACCTGTATCCTGAAAAAGAAGCACTTTACCCTCATATCACTGCCCGGGAAGAGAGGCTTAAAGAGGTCACAGGACCACAGACCATGAAGCTCCAGTCTGACAAAGTCAGAATTTGAACTCTGCGTCTCTCGTTTTTTAAACCATGGTGTGGCCACTGAATCACACAGGTGCCAGTGTTTTACCACTACAGTGAAGGTCTGGAAGGCAGATGTTTAAATTGTGAGAAGAACTTGCAGATGACATAAAACTCAGGACAATAATGACACCTGGAGATTTGTTTATAATTAACAATCACTGATTGTCTCTAATTATTTAAACTGTCTTTCTCAGGGCCAAAACTGAGACACATAATGTCTTCTACAGTTCAATTTCTAAAACATAAACAGCAATATGAAGTTATGTAAACAGGAAACTTAGTGATAAAATGGAACTACTCTAAAATATATTGGTTTAGGTTAGAAAATTATTTTCTGAAAGGATTACATAACATAGTAGTCTAATGGCTTTAAAATTGATATTTTTGGCTCAGTGCCTGTGGCTCAACGGGCTAAGGCACTAGCTACGTACACCTGAACTGGCTGGTTCGAATCCAGCCCGTGCCTGCCAAACAACAATGACAGCTGCAACCAAAAAATGGCCGGGCGTTATGGTGGGCGCCTGTAGTCCCAGCATACTTGGGAGGTGGAGGCAGGAAGACTCGCTTGAGCCCAGGAATTGGAGATTGCTGTGAGCTGTGATGCCACAGCACTCTATCCAGAGTGACAGCTTGAGGCTCTGTCTCAAAAAAAAAAAAATAATAAAATAAAATAAAATTGATACATTCAAGGAGTTTGGATTTTTGTTTTTTGTTTTATTTTGTGTGTGTTAAAAAAAATTTTTTTTTGAGACAGAGTCTCACTGTATCACCCTAGGTAAAGTGCCATGACATCATGATAACTCACAGCAACCTCAAACTTGTTGGGCTCAAGTGATCTCCTTGCCTCAGCCTCCCCAGTAGGTGGGACTACAGGCATCTGCCACCACACCAGGCTAATGTTTTCAATATACTGTTTTCTGTTTTTTAGTACAGATGGGATCTTGCTTTTGCTCAGGCTAGTCTCAAGCTTCTGAGCTCAAGGAACGCCCCCAACCTCAGCCTCCCAGAGGATTAGGATTACAGGCGTGAGCCACTGCACCTGGCCTTGTGTTCAAATTACTGATTCCAAAACTCTTCTCATGGAAAGAACTGCCTTTGTTTAGATGATTGATTTGTGTCTGTGTAGATACTCCTAAAAATATGGCAGAATAAAAGGTTAGCTGGATTGCTGTGCCAAAGAATATTGGAATTAGATTTTTTTCTTCCCCAGAAGAGAGAATAAATACGGTTCAAGTCATATCATAGAAATTAGGAATGGCTGAAGAATTTGCTTGATGGCCGGATGGAGATAGAAAATCCAGCAAGAACACAGCAATGCCAGCATATGGAAGAGAGCGTGGCCTGAGAGGCACGTGCAGGGATCTCCGGAGGCAGCATTTAACTTTCTACAGAAAGAGGGTGTGGAGAGTGGGAGTTAGCGCTAATTTCACTGAGCTTTTAAAGGGCAGGTGCACTGGGCGGCACCTGTGGCTCAGTGAGTGGGGTGCCGGCCCCATGTACCAAGCGTGGCGGGTTTGAAACTGGCCCCAGCCAAACTGCAACAAAAAAATAGCTGGGCCTTGTGGAAGGCACCTGTAGTCCCAGCTACTCAGGACGCTGAGGCAAGAGAATCACCCAAGTTGAGCTGTGATGCCACAGCACTCTACCCAGGGCAACAAAGTGAGACTCTGTCTCAAAAAAAAAAAAAAAAAAATGAAAAAAGTAAAAAGCAGGTGCACCTAGCTGATATCTGTAATGTGGTAGGTTTTACCTTTATTTTTATCACTTCTCTTGTTTAAAACAACACAGGGTGCTTACGTCACATATTTCTGGTTCTCAAATTTATATGTGTTCACTCTAGATGACATCAATATTTTCAAGTGAAACAAACTGTGTTTTGGGTTTAAGTATGTTACTAATCCATTTTTGTAGATTCCTCAACTATGATAGAAATAATATAGATCCTAGTTGTGATTTAATGCATGGATTAAGTAGCGCTTCTATGCCAGATGCTAATTTATTAGAAGGCTTCTTGGCTATAATTGTTTATGTAGCACTATAAACATGCTGAAAATATGGACAGTCTAATGTCATAAAAAAATAGACAATAAAAAGTTTATTTTTGTTTTTATTACAAGTATTCCTAAGGTGTAACTTTTATCAAGGGCTAATAATGAGTTTAGCTCTATAAAGAGTGGATATGAATTCATACTTACTACTAGGTTATTCTGTAGGTAATTAAACTTTAAGTGTGAAGTTTTAGTCTTTCAAGAATTGTAGCAGGTTTAGGGAAAAGGAGCTTTACTCAAAAAGGAAAAAGTCTCTGGATGCTGACATAAACTAGGTAGCAATTGTGGTTGTGAGAAAAAAAATTACAAGAACTCTGTTTCCGACTACAAAATTAATTTATGAATTCAATATTCTACACATGGTCATTTGTCTCTTTTATGGAAAGGGTAAGACATTTTGATAAACAGCTACAGTAGTGTGGTAAATGTCCCTCTATGGATTGTTTCTGTGCCCCGGACTCTAGTTCATCTAAAACCCACGAGGGAGGTGTCTTCCTCTCCGTTTTGAAAAGGAGGAGTCTCAGCTTGGCTCTGTGAAATGGCTTCCCCAAGGACAGTCATAAAGGAGCCAGTGTTAATGCCACAGCCTTGCCATGCCAAATTTCCTCCAAAAGACTAGTGTGAAGCGGGCCTTCCAGAGAGTGACGGAGAACTTGGTGGGGTGTTCCTCAATCCTGAATTCGCTAACAGAATTCCAGCCTAGAGTGTGCTCCGCCCAAAGAGCAGGGCATGACCAGTTCTTTGCATCCTGCGCTGTCCTGTTGTGGGACCCAGGGCCAGCTACTCCTGGAGTTTAGTGTAGGACTCCCTATCAGCAGAGGAGTTTTCTGCCCTTGGAGGGGGAAACCAAAACTAGCAGAGCCATCAGCTTGACCCCCACCAAACTACTGAGCAGTGTTGCTACACACCCTGTTCTACAGACACCGTCAGCATCGAGCAGTTGTTGCTTTTGAGCATAGTCTGAGTTTGAGTCGGTGACCTCGGGAGCAGAGACAGAGGTTGCTTGTTTGGCAGTCACTTGTCATCCCCTCACTGGTTTGCATTCATCCTCCATTTGTCACAACATTCTGTGGAGGATTTTACAGGGAAGCTTAAAGAAAAAGTGCTTTATTCTTGTCTCGATGGCAGAAAGCACTTCTCACTGCTGGTAGCGTGGTGTAACTTTTCATGCCTCCTGGCAGTGTTTAAAGACTTATTTGACTTTGGGGGAACCTAGAGTGTATCCTTAAGTCACAGTTCAAGAGTATAAGACAGGGTTGCTCATTTTCAATGTTGGCTGAAAAGTCTTAACTTTGACTGTGGCACTTCAAAGTTAGAGAAAACTTGGTTTAAAAATGGATGCTGATACAAGATGGCATATTTAATGACAGATGTATCTATAGAAAGCTGTTAAGATGCAGATTATCCCCCCCTGGGGTGGGGGAGGGAGATCAAAACTGCCAATCTATAAAATATACTCGATAGACGAAGGCATGGAATCTATCTTTGCAAGTGCTTTGATTGCAGGGGACAGTCTAGCAGCATGTGGCATCCTAACCCAGGGCAGACAAATCAGCTTGATGACTTTGAAAGCCAGGAATACCGCTTCAGGCAAGGGTACTCCAGTCTAGGAGAAATTAAAACATATAGAGACTGTTATTAATTCCATATCTATTTTTGTATAGTCAAATCTGTATGCAAATCCTCAGCATCTCATTTCAGCAGATTAATCTAAGAGTGAAGAGTGTTATGTGAAGGGAATGTAATGATAAAGCCCCGCAAATGGGGAACATTGCCGCACAAGTGTGGGCTGCAAACTCGGGTGATTCTTTTAAGATTTATTTTTTATAGAGAGTTGAAGCGGTTTTCATTTATATGCTCATTTGTAAATGATTTCAAAGGGGAAACCACTGGAATATTCCAAGGTTTTTTTTTGCCATCCTGACTTGGCAAAATTTACAGCACGAAGGTTTGTTTGTTAGGCACCTCCTGTGGTGTAACCTTCTCGAGGTAATCAACCAAATAACTAACTGGGACTTTTATTTTCAACTAGTAACCTAATATCTCATTTCTAAACATTTAAATGAGGGAAAATTTGTATGTAAGGGTAAGAAATCTAATTACTGAGTGCAGATTAAGAAAAAGTGTATTGCAGATGCATCTGTGGGAGATAGTAAATAATAATTCTAAAGAACAGGGTGATAAATTGTAAGCCCTGCTTGGGAGAGGGGAGGTAATAGCTGTATCATAATCTATTGATTGTACATTTAATCTATAATGGGCAGAGTCTGATACATATGGTAGTGTAAATATTTTCAAATAGTGTCATAAAACAGTTTATTGCTATAGATATTGTGTCCCATATTTCTAAAACAAGTGGAGAAACTTTCAAAGTTTATAAGTAATAGGTGACTCTTCAGTTCCCGTTTAGTTGGAGAAATGCTGATAGGCAAGTTGGATGTTAATCTGTTGGCTCTGATCCAGATAAGAAGCACTGGCAATAATTTCAACCCTGAAGACTTGTGAGGTCTCAGGAGATTTTATTATTCTTATGTGATTATGCTGAGAAAGAATTACTGAATATTTCATTTTCAATCACATCAGAAAGGGAAGGTTGGGAGTAAAAGCAGGTACACCTCTGTATTTATTTTGGCTCACATCTTGCCTCTATGTGGGCATTTCAGCCTCACTTTTCTTTAGTTTGTTTTCCTTTCCTTTGATTTCATTTTAGAAGTGAGACATTCAATAAGAAATACAGAGGCTTTCTTTGAGGGCAGGAAGCTCACTTTTTTCTGTTCTGTGTGCGTTTCCTCTGTAGACAAAGTTTTGTTGATGTTTAAAGCCTTAAATCTTCAAACTTCAGAGAGAATAAAGAAGTAACCTTCTAGTTAATAATAGCCATGGTCAATTACATGAAGGATATAATCTACTTATTGGGGTTGAAGAAGAGAGTAAGGCTTGACTGAGACTAGTACCCTCCCCTCTATGTATCCATTAGTATTGATTGATTGTTCCAGCTCAGTTGAGGATTAGGCACTAATTTCTCTGGATTCTGGTTGACTTGACTGCTGGCTGTGGCATTGATGGTGGTAAGTATTCAAAGTATTTGAACTGTCAAAGCAAAAATTGCAGCAGATAAAGTTAAACACATAGGAAGACTATTTAAGACTATCGCAATAAGGGAGAGAGATCAGAATGCAGTTTGAAATCAACTCCATCAAAACCAGAGCTTTTTGTTTGTTTAAGACAGAGTCTCACTAGGTCGCCCTGGGTAGAGTGCCGTGGCTCACAGCTCATAGCAACCTCAAATTCTTGGGCTCAAGCAATTCCCTTGCCTTGGCCTCTGGAGAAGCTGGGATTACAGGCGCTTGCCACAGCTCTGGGCCAAAAGCCAGAGGTTTTTCATAAGAGGATAGTGTCTGAGCCATGGGGTGAGCTAGTGCAGAAGTACTGAAGGACTTGGGAGGGGAAAATTAATCAATAGGTGTGTTGAGCATACACCAGTTATTCCTGAGTTTGTGGGCATTTTTCTCTGTAATTTAAGCCATCTCTGTTTGCTAATTGGTGCCCATCAAAATTAGGGTCCTTTCCTCCCATGAAAAATGGAACATAGGGCAGTTTCTGGAAGTGTCTACCTTGATGATTACATTTCTAAGAGATGGCTCCTAGGTCCTCCAGGAAGATATTCTTTGGTTGTAAAACTGGCAAGCAATTTTTAAAATGATTTATATCTCAAAGAGGCAGAGAAAGAATTTATAAGTTTTGGTTTTTAATTCTTTTTTTTGAGACAGAGTCTTATTATGTCGCCCTCGGTAGAGTGCGGTGATAGCTCATAGTAACTTCAAACTCTTCGGTTTAAGCGATTCTCTTGCCTCAGCCTCCTGAGTAGCTGGGACTACAGGTGCCTGCCACAATGCCCGGCTATTTTTTGGTTGCAGTTGTCATTGTTGTTTAGCAGGCCCGGGCCAGGCTCAAACCCGCCAGGCTCGGTATATGTGGCTGGAGCCCTACCCAGTGACCTGTGGGTGCTGAGCCTTTTTTTTTTTTGAGACAGAGTCTCGCTCTGTCGCTCTAGGTATAGTACTATAGTGCTGCGGTGTCATCATAGCTCACAGCATCCTCAAACTCTTGGGTTCAAGAGATCCTCAGTTTCTCTATTTTTTTTTTTAGTAAAGGCGGAATCTCATTCTTGCTCAAGTTGGTCTCAAACTCCTGAGCTCAAGCAATCCACCCTCTTTGGCCTCCCAAGGTGCTAGGATTACAGGCATGAGCCACTTCACCTGGCCAAAATTTATAAGTTTTTTAAAGTAAATGCTCTCAAAAGAGGGAGGTCAGGGGCCTGGAGACAGAAAGCAGCCTGTTCGGTCAAGCTGAGGGGAATGTCAGGCCATCTTTGTAAGTATTGTAACAGTACACATGTACATATTTTTTAAATTCAAAACTTTGAACAGGAAGGTTTTTTAGTCTGGCCCAATTTTATATCTTCATTGAAAACTTAACAGCTTACTTATGATACTTATTAAAATAAGAATGTTACCCATTTTGAACGAATGTCTCTAGAACTATGTATGAGGCAATATTTCTAAAAATAGATTTTTTGGTCCCATATTCCATTATTTGATTACCTAATATTTAGTATCTACTGGTTTTATTTTCTTATGTGTTATTTTATAGAGTATTTTCCATTTGATGGTAAAAGTTTAAAGCAGATTAATAATTCCTGGGCTTTACACGACAAGCATGAAAGAAGTATGGGGACAAAAAGAAGAAACTTAGTTGGAAGAGTGATGACTTTTTAGTGATTCTTGATTAAGCAAAGTCTGAAAGAGCTGACTACAGCAGCAGCTGCTCTGGAGAACTCCAAATCTGTGTCAGTAGCCACATGTGGCATAGTGAGCCCTTGAAACGTGGCTACTGTGGGCTGAGATGTGCTATGTCAAGTGCACACTGGATTTTGAAGAGTTTATATGAAAAAAGAATATAAAATAGCTCAATAATTTTTGTATTTCATGTTGAAATGATAGTATTTTACTATCTGAGGGTTAGCTCTATTTGTTACATTTAACTTGATTGTTTCTTCCTCCTTTTTAGTGTGGCTACTGGAAAATTTATTGCATACACATGTGACTTGCAGTTGCATTTCTTGTTATATAATATTGGCTATAGCTCCCTTTTGATAAGTAATCCCTTTTGTTAGACATGGTTCTTGTAAAGAAATAGCAGGGGACTACTATGTTATTGTACAGAGGTTTGACTTTACAGTTGCCAATTTAGCTAAGGATGATAATTTTCCCTATAATTATCCCTGGCATAAATTGTATAGTGATTTGTCTGTGTGTTGCGTTCACCCCCAGCTTGCTCCCTGTGCTTTCTGACCAACCAGCCCAGTTCACCAGATTGGTGGGGGAGCCTCTTGGTAATGTCAGCATACTTGCTGCTCACTCTCAACTGGATGGCTTCTGAAATGTTTCTGGAAAATGAAACTGCTTCAACAATAAGCTTCTTAATTATGTCATGGGTTCACCAAGGGGGGATACAAACAGATCCTCAGCAGTAGCTAATTTTCCTTTAACTGTATCTCATTCTTATGTTGGAACGTCCTATTTCTTATTCATGAAAAG
Organism: Arctocebus calabarensis; assembly: GCA_963573935.1. Classification (NCBI taxonomy): domain Eukaryota; kingdom Metazoa; phylum Chordata; class Mammalia; order Primates; family Lorisidae; genus Arctocebus; species Arctocebus calabarensis. The sequence continues at coordinate 16,049 of CAUYON010133550.1, forward strand.
CTCTAACACATGTTAATCTATTACAGGTGGAGTAACTAACACAGCACAGTATCAGAACAGACTAATGGTGTATGAACCTAACCAGGTAAGAAGCATATAGGAAAAGCTCATTACCTTAATGAAAATGAATTTTAGAAGATTTCCATAGTAATTAGTAATTGGAATGCCATGCATCTTAAGCTTATATAGAGAAAAGGAAGCATGTGGATAAAATGCTTTTTGGTTCCTTCTTTTTTCTTTTCCTTTTTCTTTTTTTTCTTATAAAATTTCAACTTCTCTAATTTTGTGCTTTATACGATGTGTCACTCTTTCCGAGTTTTGCACAGTATAGAAAGGGTTTTACCTGTCTTGCTGGAAGGGGTACTATTCTAAGAGGGGGACATACTATGGTTTCATTATTCTTAAATAAAATAATAAATATTATTTAACTTACTACAGGCAGAAAGACCTAGAACAGTATCTAGGACTAGTCTGAAGCAGCGGTTTCTGAGTTTTTATCTGACAGCTGGGGTCTGAGTTAAACCTTCTGCATTGCCACCCCCTTCCTCTGTCCACTTCTCATGCCAATTTTTTTTCCCACTTTTTCCCCCCTCCAAATTATTTTTATTCTCTTTTCCTTATACCATAATATCTTTGACTTTGGCAAATGTCTTCTGAGCTTTTCCATTTCTACAATTTTGGTAACACAAATACATATTTTTCCTGATTGAGACACTATTCCAAGATGATTTGATTTGGAGGTTTAATGTCCATCTGCCGAAGATGATGGGATGTGAAACAACAGGTTGGCTCTGGCAGGCTGAGTTAGGATTGGCCACCAAGGGTACGTCCAAAGTGATCTAAATGTATTTGGCATCTTTTTATTTTAATAATTACCTGATTCTGAATTTAATAAGGCATTTTTCTCTTTGCAAGTGTGTTCCCTGATGTCATTAGAAACCATAGATTTCACCAAATGTCCATGGGTCAGCTGTCTCAAGAGGGATCATTAATTGGAGTTGCTTGAATTTGGTGCACATGTGGTTAAAGAGGAAGAAGGTGTTAACATTTCTCAAATGAGTTCTATTTCATGTTTGTACACACATGCTCTTTTTAAAAATTCTGCTGGCATATTGTTTACGGTGGGTACTGGCAAACATCACATCTGCTTGCATCTTGCTCAGAATCTCAATAACTCTATCATCCAGCCTTGGTGCTTATTTCTCTTCTAGGCCTTTGTAGAGAGTCGATAATGCCTGCCATCTGCCACAGAGCACATCGCTACCTGCCAACAGGCAGGCTGGGGTGACCCCTGCTTCCCCATTGCTGATTAGTATTCACACGCTAGCTTATTAGGAATGACCCCACCAGGCCTCTCTGCTTCTTTGCCTTTGCAGTGGTTGGCGGCTCACCTGGCAGGCACTGCAGTGAAGGAAGCTGAAGATATAATCAGGGGATGGAGGCAGGCTTTGCAAACCAGATGGAATTTGTAGTCTTGTGGCAGGGAATCGGGACTGCGAATGCAAACACTGATTCCTAATACTAATGGGTTGTCTCGTGGAAAGTACCTAAGAAAAGCCTCATCAGAGTTCGAGTTCAATTCACTCATGTTCAGTGTATTAAAGATATTTATGGATAAGTATCTGAAAGAAGGGATTGACTGTTTTATTAAAGAAGGTATTTGATTGGAAGGAGATTCTTATTAAGGCATATTCAAACAGGGAGAGCAGAAAAATGCAAGACTCCCAAACTGTACAAATCACTCCGGCCCCTTGGAGTATTTCCTTAAAAGAGAAATTAGAAACGAGCTAGTATGTATGCCTATAGTGAATGCACCAGTGTTCACACAAACTTGTTGTTGTTGTTTTCTTCTTCTCTTACAGCTTTGTGAAATTCTATGTATTAAAAATATTGTCTGATATTTTTTCTGGGCGAAATCCAAATTTTTTGGTAACAAATAATCTTTGAGTTTTTTTTTTTTTTTTGTATGTTCAGTGTTTATGGAGTAGGAAAATAGTTAGGTTTATTTACCTGCTCAATACTTTGTTGAGATTTAAAATCAAAGTCATGGCTCTGTGCCTGTGGCTCAAGCAGCTAAGACACCAGCCACACACACCTGAGGTGGTGGGTTCAAATCTAGCCCAGGCCCGCCAAACAACAATGACGGCTGCAACCAAAAAATAGCCGGGCATTTTGGTGGGCACCAGGAGTCCCAGTTACTTGGGAGGCGGAGGCAGGAGAATTACTTGAGTCCAGGAGTTGGAGGTTGCTATGAGCTGTGATGCCACAGCACTGTACCCAGGGCAACAGCTTGAGGCTCTGTCTCAAAATAATAATAATAAAATCAAAGTCATACTTGACTTCCATCTAGTTTTCCAAGAGAAGCCTTGAGGGTGACTTAAAACCAAAGATTGAAGATTTCAATCTTTACATAAAGTTATCTTATAAAACTTGGTCTTCAACAAAAACAAAAGTGTGCCTACAAATAACTTCCCATTTGGCAGAAGATGTGATTGTAAATATGTTAAAGGAGGCTGATACAAAAACGGTGTAGGAGGTTTGCTGCTGAGCTAAATCTTATTAGCTCTTCCACTGGTCTCAGGAGGTTAATTTTAACCACCCTTACCCTACCTTATGTAGGGGCCTCAGTACTCTGTGATTGTTAGCACAATAATTTTTAAAAAGTGAACATGTATTAGACATTTATTATATGCCAAGTATTTTTCCAAGTCCTTTGTGGATATTAGCTCATTGAATCTTCAAAAGGCTTATCAGGTAGATATTAACCCCATTTTACAGTTGAGGAAAGTGGCACAGAAAGGTTAGCTCAAGATTACACACAGGTTGTAAACCCAAGCATTCTGCACTCACAGACTGTTTTCCTGATTACTACACCACTGTATACGGTATACCTTGCTATGTGCTTTTGCTCTTAAGTAATTCATTATGAGTAAATTCTCTTAATTGGGTGAGATAAGCATTAAGAAAATTTCACTGTTCCTCTTATAACATGTAACATGCATCCCAAACAAAATGCAACCCATGCAGGAAATACCTTATGTAAGTATGAAAACAGAATACATATTCTCTTGTACTTGTTCTCATATAAGAAGCCCATACCCTTCAAAGCATATAAACATTCAGATAGAACGTGATTGATACATAGCAGGGTTCCCACTACCAGTGGGATACCCATTGATTGATAATGACGGCCCTCTTCTGCCATGAAGGCCTCTGAATAACAGAACACACTTGGCTTCCCTTTCTCAGAATAAGTGGATAAGCCGCAGCCCCATGCTGCAGAGAAGGGTCTACCACTCCATGGCTGCTGTGCAGAGGAAGCTGTACGTCCTTGGCGGCAATGACCTTGACTACAATAATGACCGGGTCCTGGTGCGCCACATTGACTCTTATAACATAGACACCGACCAGTGGACGCGCTGTGACTTCAACCTGTTGACTGGCAAGTACCTCTGATTAAATACATGAGAAAAAGCAGAAATTTAAGAAATTTGCCAGATTTGATCCGTAGATATCCTTAGTGCACCTCTGAAAATTGAGTGCACAGTACGAGAACAATTTGCATTTATTAACCAGAAAGGTATGTGTTATTTACTTCACAACAAAACTGAATGCATTCAGGTAGCTAAGTACAGGGTTTCTCAGGCCCAGTTTTACCTTTATGCAGGTCCTCATGAGGCCCAGGGGCAGTCCCATTGTTAATCCACGTGAGAACTTTCATGCAAATAGGAGAAAACAGGCATTGAAAGAGTTAAAACTATTTAAAGAAGGAATTTATCTTTTACTTCTCATGCTTTTAGTCCTCTTTTATTTCTTGTGAGTTTGGGAGTTCAGGAGAATGATCTTCATTGTTTGTCACTGTCAGATACAGCCCATTATCCTACAAATGGCTAGTAGTTCTGTATACAGGGGTTACTGCATTTTTGGCCACTCGGGGTAGGGTGAGATGGGGAACTTGTGGCCCCAGGACCACATGTGGCCTTCTGGATCCTTGAGTGTGGTTTTTTGTGTTATTTTTGTTTCTTTTGTTTTTTTTAGCAGAGTCTCACTTTGTTACCCTGGATAGAGTACTGTGGCATCACAGCTCACAGCAACCTCAAACTCTTGGCCTCAAGCAATTCTCTTGCCTTAGCCTCCGAAGCAACTGGGACTACAGGAGCCTGCCACAATATTCAGCTATTTTTAGAGACAAGGTCTTGCTCTGGCTCAGGCTGGTCTCAAATCCATGTGTCTCTGCCTTCTAGAGGTTTATGATTATGGGCATGAGCCACTGTGACTAAATCCAAAGGGATTTAGAGGTCAGACATAGTAGCTAACCCCTATAATCCCAGTACTCTGGGAGGCCAAAGTAAGAGGATTACTTGATCTCAGGAGTTGGAGACCACCCTGAGCAAGAACGAGACCCTGTCTTTACTGGGAAAAAAAATAGCTGGGCATTGTGGTGAGTGCCTGTAGTCTGAGCTACTCAGGAGGCTGAGGCAAGAGGCTCACTCTGGAGCCTAAGAGCCTAAGAAGGATGCTGTGAGCTATGATGCAGCTGCACTCTACTGGGGCAACAGAGTGAGACTGTCTCAAAAAAAAAAAAGCAAAAATAAAGGTATTTGTACTGGGAAGTTTGAATTTGGTCGAGGGATCACACTGGGGATCTAAAGGGCCACATGTGTGGCCTTGAGGCCGCAGGTTCAGCATCCCTCATGGGGACACAGTGAACAACTTAACCCCTCAGGTTTCTTTATGGAGTTGGAGACTTTGCTCTCTTGTCAGCTTGTATTAACATCCACCAGTGATCAGATCCCTTCCAGTGCTACTCAAATAATAGGAAACTCACAGATTCAGGATGGAGGATCGGATGAATTCCTAAAGACATTCCCACATGCTGAGTGGGCGCTCACACTCTCACACCTGCCTCTGGGGCAGCAGCACAGGGAGCATAACCAGAGGTTTAGATGCTTCATATGGGGCTCCTGTTTTTGCAAAATGAATTTTGAGAAACCCCCAAGAGGACTTAACTCTTGAATTGTAGTGGTATCTTACACCCTCCATCCTGGATCTGCGATTCTGCCTGCTATAGGATCCAGTTTATTTATTGCTCCAGTCAATTCTGTGTCAGCCCATCAATAAAAAGACTCTCTGATGGCCTCCAGGGAAGCATATGTGGTAGTTAGTTATTCTGTCTTCTTTCTGAAATGAGAGGGGAAACCTTTTATCATTTTGGTGTGTCGGTATCTAGGGATTATCCAGGCTGGCTCCAGCTCAGAAGCTTTAATATTATCTTAAAACTGTTGTGTATGTAAAGAAAGGGAGAGTAGCAACTTTGTTGATCTTTGCTATTCTTGGTCTTCATTGGGGTGTGCTAGGGGCATGACTGTTTTATTGGCTTCTTGGGCTTGCAGCTGTTACTTTACAAATGTAAGCACTTGGGTGAAAAGCATTGGTAGGTACAAGAGATGTTGTGCATTTCTAAGAGATCCCTAATATCTGCCACTCTAAGTTAATGGCATATAGCTTAATATAGAACTGTTAGTTATGCAAGGCTCACTATTGCTGACTATAACTTGGCTAGCTAATCAGTGTTTTGGCTTGGTTCTGACCCAACACTAATTTTTTCTCTGAGTAACAGTGCTTGATTCCTCCAAGTACTGGGAAGCAGTGACTAATTGCTGCAAAAATCCCAGGGTGTATACAAGTGTGCCACAGGGGGAAATTGTATCCTTCAATGGCAAGAGGGTTAATTAAAGCACGGAAGAAATGGATTTATTTATTTATTTTTAAATTCAATCCCTTTGACTTTAGGCCAAAATGAATCTGGAGTTGCTGTCCATAACGGGAGAATATATTTAGTTGGTGGATATTCAATTTGGACAAATGAGCCTCTGGCTTGTATCCAGGTGAGTCGTTGATGGCGTTCCTTTTGAAGTTTGCTCAAATGGTTCAGTGAGGTTTCCAGTGCTGCTACTGAAGGTATTTACATGTAGAAAGAAGCTCAGTGTCCTTTTTATGTGCAGCTACTTCAGCCACTAAACTTCGCCCTTTATCCTAAAATTGATGTCTAATAGATGATTGAACCTTATTGAAAATGATGGGAACGAACTTTGAAAATATATGGAATATACATTACTGGAAATGGGGAAACTGAGATTCCTTCCCATTCTTGTAAACCAAGCTTCTAAAAATCTTTGACAATATCCTTTCATCACCCAGAATTTTATAAATATCTCCTTTTCATGTCATCATCTTATTTTTTATATTATAATTAATTTCCACAAATGCCATCTTCAGAGGTGTTCTTCCTTCTTAGCAGAGCCTGTGAGGAACAGTGGCTTGTGACAAGTATGGCAGGGACAACTTCTGCCCCCACTAGTGCTGGTACTTCTGCAAGGAGCAGTGGGCCTTTCAGAACAGTGATAGCCTTTGTTGATATACCTATTGATGACATTACCCCTATTATTATTTTACAGTTCTTACTACAGTGTTCTCCTTTACATGTTCTATAAAATATTGACATCCGTTAAGCCTGACCTTTCTTCTGACCTCCAGAAAAGTGTATCTGTATAACTACTCTATCTTAGACCAGTGGTTCTCAACCTTCCTAATGCTGTGATGCTTTAATACAGTTCCTCATGTTGTGGTGACACCCCCCCCAACCATAAAATTATTTTCGCTGCTTACTTCATGATTAGATTCTAATCTCATTGTTGTGACAAGAGTTTTACAACCACATCAATATCTTTAATAGTGGGGGGCAGAACTATTCAAGCTTTGTGTTTTTTCTTCACAAAAATAAAAATTTTATAGGATATATATTTTTCCCCAAGAAACTTATCCATATTTAAGTTTTCAAAATTGCTAGCATATAGTTGTGCTATCCTTAGTTGTATCTCCCTTTACATTCACAATATTTATTGTTTTTTTCTTCTCTTGCCAGAGGTCTGTCTGAAGATTTTGATATTTGTATTATTCATATAGATCAAATAGAAAAAAATCTCAGCAAGGGTAGGGTGGATCTAATTAAGTAGCTTATCCAAATGGATGAGAGTTCTAAATTAAACAATTAGAGAGGATATTCAGTAGAACCTACATAGCTGACCATCTCAAGTTGACCTAATTTTCATAGATGGGACATACACCACACATACGTATCAGTACAACAGGCCTAGTTCTTCATGTTGATCACCTCATTATGTTGACCAATTTGTTGCGGGCCCTTGGGTGGTCAACTTATAGAGGTTCTATTATATTTTTTTAGCATACATGGAACATTTACAAAAAACAAATCATGTGAGACCAGCCTAAGCTAGAATGAGACCCTTCTCTAAAAATAGCTGGGCGCTTGTAGTCCCACCTACTTCAGAGGCTGAGGCAAGAGAATCACTTGAGCCCAAGAGTCTGAGGTTGCTGTGAGCTGTGATCCGATGGCACTCTACCGAGGGCAACAAAGTGAGTCTCTGTCTCAAAAATAAATAAATAAAAGTTAAATAAGCTCCTATATATTTAGAAATAATAAAACAGATTACATCATAACTGATGGGTTAAAGTTATGGTGGAGCTTTAAAAAATTCCCAGAACTGTGTGATAATGAAAACAATATATAGTAAAGCTTGTGAGATAGAGGTAGCTTAGTAATTTAGAAAATAAAAAGTAAACTCAAAAAAAGCAGAAAAGAGATAATAAAAATGAGAGGAAATTAATGAAATAGGAACACAATAGGTATAGTAGAAAAAATTATCAAATCCCTAATCAAGAAAAAGCCACATAGGACTTTAATGGCATTCACTGAAGGCTGAATCATATCATTTCTTTTGTATAACAAGAAATGAGCAAACTGTTTTCTCCCAGAGTGCTTCTAGTCTTCATCCAAGCCTATATCTGGCAGTCTTCATAGTCTTCTAGGTTTCTTTTCATTTTTTACTTTTCAGAATTAACAAAAATTTGAACGAGGCAATAGGTGGTGTTCGGTCATACTTTTTTATAAGTGGCTTTAGGACACTTCATTTGACTTCTTGCATAATTGAAATAAGTTTGAGTTTATCACGAAATTGCAAATTTTAAATACATTTGTGGGTATATTTGTATAATTTTACATCAAATTAGCTCAAGGAATAGAAAACAATTTGAAACCACAACATCATGAGAAAAATACACTATGAAGGTCTGACAGTTTGGTTCACAAACCTATTCTAGAAAAAGTGCTCCACACCTCATTGCTGAGTATCATTCTGGTCTTGTTCAAAGTACTACCCTTGGGAAGCTCTGCACCAGCTGGAAGTCCTTTTTTTTATGCAATGACCATCAGAGCTGCCATTCTTCAATGATTAAGTTTGTGAACTTGCCACGTTGAGCTTACATTGGCAGCACTGTACAAACAACTCAGTAAGGTTTCATAACCTTGGTATATCAGTGTCTTAGAGCTGTGTTTGTGTCGACACGTGGCTGTGTCTTACTGAGTGGCGTTCATTATTGCAGTTGCGTGTTTTCATGTGCCCTCTGACAACAATTCTGATGGTTATTCCAGATAAAGAATTCCAAAGTTGCTTTGAGGGTGGACTAGGTACTGGTGACAATGCATAGCTTCCCAAGGGGAATACTTCAAGGGGGAATGTAGTGATACTCAGCAGTGAGATATATAGCATTTTTTCTAGGATGAGTTTGCAAAATTAATTGTTAAAGCTTATTATGAAATTTAGGTTGTAAGACATAGAAAATTAAAACAGAAACAAAAAAAAAACCCTTTGCAGTCACATTATTTGTTTTTTGTCCCTAAAGAGGTTTTCTTTAGAATGATAACTAATCTTATACATTAATTAACTGCTAATGGTGTCTGGCTTTTCCTAACACAAATCCTCAAGAGATGAAGAAATACAAGTGAATATTTTAAACCACTGAGCATAGTCAAGAATATTATCAAGATTAAAGGGGGGATTATTAAAAATTTTTAAAAATCAATGCTTATATTTGTATAATAAATTTCACCTTTGATATCTGAGAACATACAATATTCTAATATATTTGCTTTTTTAAAAAAGTCAACATGGGGCAGTGCCTGTGGCTCAGTGGGTAGGACACCAGCTCCATATACTGAGGGTGGTAGGATCAAACCTGGCCCCGGCCAAACTGCAACAAAAAAATAGCCGTGTGTTGTGGCAGGCAACTGTAGTCCCAGCTACTTGGGAGGCTGAGGCAAGAGAATTGCCTAAGCCCAGGAGTTGGAGGTTGCTGTGAGCTGTGTGACGCATGGCACTCTACCAAGGGTGATAAAATGAGACTCCGTCTCTACAAAAAAAAAAAAAAAAAAATAAGTCAACATGGTAAGTAGTTCTATGTTCCTGCAGCCATTTAGATGAACAGAATCAATCATTTCCTAGGTGCTGTGTTTATTCCCTTGGCTGGCACACTGGTCCTACAAAGTACAGACAAACTAGATAAAAAGTTTTTAAGAGTTTTAGTATTAAAGAGACATTTGGAATGGAAGTCTTCATGGAGAATACCTTGAATGGAAGAACACCTTTCATTTTTGATATTGACAACTGGTTATAGTTTATACCGGTGATTATAGTACTGTTTATTTCAGGGCACTAACAATAATACGTTGATGGTTAGAGAAACTAGCTACATGTTCAAAAGTGAGCTCATTTATTTGCTACTTTATAGAAAAATATCCAACAGAAGCAAGGTTATGGGACACCTAGAAGAGTGTTTATGAGAAAATGTTGGTCAGACAGTGGAAACTCCTAAAGTTAACAAGTTGAAAAGTACAGGAAAGTGGTAGGACATGTACTGAAAACATCAGAGTTAAACATTTTTTATGTCTTAAATCACAAATCTATGTAATCCTTAATTCACGATTAATCCACGAATTATTCATCCCGGAGCATGGCTGATCATACTTACACAGTCCCGAGATTGTCCCATTAACATTCAGAAGGAGTGAAGTCATTTTTAGCCTTCAAAAATACCAACCAATAACCTGTATCATAAGACTGCCTCTTCTGGTCCCTAATCCAAGCTCACTTAATTGTCATTCGTGTGATGCAGCCACACTGGAATGAAGCTCTTCACATGTTGAAAAAGCATACTATTTTATTTCCTGCTTCTCTCTGACTTAGTACAGACTTCTTGATCTGTCAAAAGGACAGCCCAAAGAAAAGCTGAGATACTCTTAAATTAGGTTGAGATTTGGACTTTTCAGTAATGACTCATGGAAAAGTCAAGGTGAAGTGAAGTGAAGGTGCCCTTGTTTATTTAATGGGTCTGTAAGCAAATGTCTGGCCAGACATTGAACACTAATCTGGTGCACCATGGATGACAAGTGGCACGTAAGGGAGCAGCTGCATGAGTGGGCAAGTGGTTAGAGCGTTTCCAGATAACCTCTACTGTTCTCAGTTACTATCATTTCCTTTTGGCTGGAGGATCTGCTGCCAATCTGGCACTGTCTTCTTCCAAACACCTTCTCTCTGCCAGTTTACAGGGGAGTGTTTTGGAGAAAACTGCCAATGCTTCTTTTTCCCTTTTCGGATTAACTACATTACATCTGCGTAACATATGCAGTCTCTGTTGGCCCAGGGAACCAGACAAAAGCTCTCTGGATGATTCTCTCACTGGGAGTTTGCCTTCTAAAAATGTTACCCCTCCCTGCAAGTGAAATCACAACTGGTACAAAATCCTTGTTCTGGCCGTGTTGCATCCTTGAGTTCAAATACTGGCTTTACCCCTTTCTAGCCATGACCTTAAGAAAGTCCCTTTTTGGCTCGGTGCCTGTAGCACAGTGGTTAGGGCGCCAGCCACATACACCAGGGCTGGTGGGTTCGAACCCAGCCTGGGCCTGCTAAACAACTACAGCAAAAATTAGCTGGGCATTGTGGCGGGCACCTGTAGTCCCAGCTACTTGGGAGGCTGAGGCAAGAGAATCACTTAAGCTAAAGAGTTTTGAAGTTTCTGTGAGCTGTGACACCATGGCATTCTGCTGAGGGTGACAAAGTGGGACTGTCTCCAGAAAAAAAAAAATTAAATAAAAAAAAAGGAGTCACTTTTCTCCCTGTCTCAATTTTCTTTACTGTAAATGAAGACAATACTTACCCTTATGGGCTCGGTCAGCCACATACACCTGAACTGACCGGTTCGAATCCAGACTGGGCCTGCCAAACAACAATGATGGTTGCAACCAAAAAAAACAAAAACAAAAAAGTAGCTGGGCATTGTGGCAGGCATCTGTAGCTACTTGGGAGCTGGAGGCAGGAGAATCGCTTGAGCCCGGGAGTTGGAGGTTGCTGGGCTGTGATGTCACAGCACTCTACCTAGAGCGACAGCTTGAGGTTGTCTCAAAAAAAGAAAAAAATACTTACCCTTATGTAATTGAGGTAAATATTGAATGATCTCTAATTTACTTCCTGTATTTAATGAAATACTAGTTAAAATCCCACTGGGATTTTCCTTTTTCTTATAATGTGGGGCAGTGATACTTGTCAAACTCATCTTGAAATTTCTCCAGGGATGTCAATGTATAATAATCAAGGAATTTTGAAAATGCAGAGTCCTGCCCAGTCAAAATAACTGTAAATGTGACATTGCAAGAAGACACCTAAGTTAACAAGAGAACTGAGGAAAAGTTTGTATTTTGTATATTAATTATTTTAAATTAGTAGCAACAGGGTATTCAATGCCCATTTGGGTGAAAATAGCTAAAAGTCTAATCATTCTTTTTAGGTAGGGCTTAGAATTTCCTCCTTTATTAGCTTGGATCCCCAAATTACAAGGGCCCCTCTCATCTAAAATAATGCATTAGTGCAGTTAAAGAATTGAGTTTATCCCAACAGGTGACAGCTGAAGGCACAACAGTGGACAAAGTCCTGAAAGAAGGGTCTGAGAAGTGTGTGGTTGAACACCTAAGGTGCAGATAAGGGAAAAGGGACCAAAGGTGGATTGCAGGAGGATAATGTCACTGACAAACTTCTGGTGACTTCAAATAAATGTAGTTAATTAAATGTTTGATTAAACAATTTTTTTCGAGACAACAGGTTTTACTTTATCACCCTCAGTAGAGTGCTCACATAGCTCACAGTAACGTCAAACTCTTGGGCTGAAGCGGTCCTCCTGCCTCAGACTCCCAAGTAGCTGGGACTACAGGTGCCACAATGCCTGTCTAGTTTTTCTATTTTTAGTAGAGATGGAGTCTTGCTCAGGCTGGTCTTGAACTCCTGAGCGGAAGGGATGCACCTGCCTTGGCCTCCTAGTCCTAGCCTCTTTTATTTCTTTTTAAACTATGAAATCCAAGAGAGGAAAGTTTTTAAATGAAGTTATGGAGGGAAAGGCTTTTCCTAGCGGTAAGGTTAACCTTGATGTAGTTAGGTGTCAGCAGGGATTGACTAACAAGCTGTGTTATGTAAGATACCAGGATGTGTAGGAAATAATTGTAGAAAGTTTTCCCGAAGTGACTAAATTTTGAACTTGCTACTAAAAATAAAATTCTCCTTTGTTTTCCCAACGAAGGCTCAAGGCCTTGTTTTCTTCATTTTACAAGTGAGGATTTGTAAGTCAATGTTGTATCACCTCACTACCCACTAACTAGCTTGGGCAAGTTATTTAATCAGTCTAGGCAGTTTTATTAAGTGAAGACAATGCTACCCCACTGTACCACTGTTCTGATGGTTAAGTGATTATAAACATGGACTCATAGAAACATACACTCTGCAGGAGCTTAATAATTTCTGGTACCATCCTAGCAAGAAAAATAATTCCAGGCTCGGCACCTGGTCAGAGTGCCAACCACATACACAGAGGCTGGCGGTTTCGAACCTGGCCCAGCCCTGCTAAACAACGACAACATCAAAAAAAATAGCTGGGTGTTGTGGCAGGCGTGTGTAGTCCCAGCTACTTGGGTGGCTGAGGCAAGAGAATCCCTTAAGCCCAATAGTTTGAGGTTGCTGTGAGCTACGACGCCACAGCAGTCTACTAAGGGTAACAGAGTGAGACTCTGTCTCAAAAAAGAAAAATAAATCCAAAGGTATAGTGATGCTGGCAAAGCTGAATTTAAGTTCAGGCTTCCTTTTCAGTGAACATAGCTTTACTTTGAGCAGTCATTCTGACATACAGGTTTCTTTTCTGTCTCTTTTGTAGGTACTGGATGTAAGCAGAGAAGGCAAAGAAGAAGTATTCTACGGGCCTACACTCCCTTTTGCTTCCAATGGAATAGCAGCATGCTTTCTCCCAGCTCCATATTTCACGTGCCCCAACCTTCAAACTCTTCAAGTGCCTCATCACAGAATTGGCACCATATGAAACGCCAGTGCTCTGTCAAATAACCATCATGGACAGGAGGAAAAACAAAGCCTTGACGTTTGGATACTGGGCATGAGAAGACTCAGTTGTCAGTGCTTTCTTGTTTGTTTTACAGATCTTATAGTCAGATAAATATTAGCAAAAAATGAACAATTTTCTAAAATACATTATTGAAAATTCTTGTCACCCTTCTCATTGTTCGTCGGCACACAATATGTCTGACTTTATTGTGGTATAGCTTAGTGCCAGCTTAATGGCACATTGTCATTCTACTGGCCTTTAGAGCATTCTGTGTATGCTTTTTCCAATCAGCACTGTCTACGACAACTTGACACTTGTTATAAAGCAACAAAAGACAAAACTCTGTACTTAAAGTACTTAAAACTAGGCTTGTAATTTTTTTTTTTTTGAGACAGAGTCTCACTTTGTCACCCTTGGTAGAGTGCCATTGTGTCACAGCTCACAACAACTTCAAACTCTTGGGCTTAAGGATTCTTTTGCCTCAGCTTCCCAAGTAGCTGGGACTACAGGTGCCCACCCCAACACCCGGCTATTTTTGTTGTTTAGCAGGCCTGGGCTGGGTTCAAACCTGCCAGCCCTAGTGTATGCGACTGGCACCCTAACCACTGAGCTACTGGTGCGGAGCCTGTAATTTTCCATTTGAAAATTTAACATTATGCAGCTCTTCTCAGAAGACTCAGCATTATGACATCATGAATTTTTAAATGCTATATTTTATTCAAGGTGATACAAATAATATAAGTACATTGGAACAGCAGTAGGCACACCTAGACTTTTTACTGTGGTACTCTGGTCTTGGGTCATAACCTAACCTTACAATGCTTTAATTTCCCTACCTTTTAACAAGAGTATTACTGATTTCCATATTAATTCAAAAGAACATTGTGACGATGTGGCAAGTGTTTTGAAGTACTTCACCTAAGGAAAAAAAATGTTACTCAAATTATACTGTCTTTGGAAGTTTCTAAATGAACAGGAAGATTATTTTTGAAGTTTAAAAATTATTAGATAGAACTTGGAAAACATGCCATGGGATAAATAATTCTGAAAATGTGAAGAGGTACATACACACTAATTAGGAAATAGTGAGTTTACCAAAACCAAAGATACCTAAACTTACACAAATCCTTGTTTCAAATAACACAAATGTCTCATTTGAAGTCATTTAATGAATGACATTTTAAAGCTTAAAAAAAATTCAGTTGTACTAATTATGGTACCATAAAGTGCTTTGACATAAACTTGAACCTAGAATTGGCAGTTCTAATAAAAGTTTTCTACTTTGTTAAAGGTTATGTCAATCTTGAGTGCGTGTGGGATTCTTCACCACCACCAATACGTATTTTATTACTACCACTGTTAAAGCATAAGAATCCTTTCGTAGGCTAGGTTTTTGTGTTTGCTTTGTCTTTAACAAAAATAAATAACGAGTTAATAATCACATTTGAATATAAATTCCACAAGTACTGTTGCCAGGCCCCACAGTTTAATTATTCGGCAATCTCTCTCTTATAGGAAATTGTCATTTTATTCATGCAACCATTTTTAGTAATCAAAAGTGAATCAAAAAAGAATATAGTTAGCTTAAATACAGAACTCACTAACTTTACACGTAAAATACCTAAACCATTGTTTTAAAAATATATGATTTCTTGTTATTCAGATTAATGGGCAGGAGAGAAAACCAGAGGAAAAAGGTAAAGGTAAATTTCTTAAAAAGCAGGAATTTAGTTTAGACTTGATTTGGATAGTTCTGAAAAGTGAAAATTAATATTGGTAATTGATATTTAGAATGATGACAGCTTGTTTAAAAGACATAGATCTAAGCTTATGTCTTAAAAAAGCTTAAGCTTAGATCTTATGTCTTAAAAAAAATGCCTTATCAAGCCAGGAAAATGGACTCCAGCAATCCGTTTCAGAAATCTTTTCAACAAAGACATAAACAAGAAATATTTCAGGTGTACTAAATTTTGTATTTGGCACATGAATTTTCCCTCTGGCAGTTTTGCCTTACAAAACCATTAAAATCTATTTGTATTCCCAGACCCTGCATCTAATCAATGAAAGAGAAATGGTCTAAAAATAAGCTTGCCTGGCTGATAATGGAAAGGCAGCCTAAGACTACCCTTGATTATTTCTTATAGATTTCTAACTGTTCATATAAAACAAATCACCATATATTACCAAACCCCTCCTTGGTAATCTTTGTAATGTAGTATTCACTAATATTATAGAACAGAACCCAAAATTTTTAAACTTTGGCAGAGTTGGGACATACCGTTTACAGCTATAGCCAAAGAGTAAAATCAAAATACAACATCTTTTTCCTAAAAAAGAAAAAAACTCACATCACTTATAATCAGATATTTTTCCTCAAGTAAGAGGAAAAAAAATTCTATTACATTATTATTTGGTCACCTAAGCCAGTTTCCACTGAAACTATTCAAATATGTTTTCTATTTAAGTGAACTACCTTGTAGTAATTCATCTTCCATTTTTACTCCTCAAAATTAAATACTTTATACTTAAATTATACTAATGTGAAGACCAAGAGACTTCCAAACAGTTAAATATGACTTCAAGATTTTCCTTTAAAAAAAACTCCCAAACCAAAAAGGAGTACTACATAAGCTCTTAGCAGATATTCCCGTGGGAGAAGCCAGCAAAGACATGAATCTTTAAGATAATGTGTATGGAAGTACAATGCAAGAACAACCCTCACATTAATAACAAAATGCCAATGAGGTTACGATTTTGGTACTTTTCCTACTTCCCTTTATAGTTCCCTCACATCTTGACCACATGTATATTGCATCCCTCAGTGAATAGCTCAAGCTATTAACTATAGAATGCTGATTGCAAAATATTTCACTTTTCAGGATATTTCTTGTGCAGAAAAAGGATGAAATGTTTTCTTAAAGTATTCAATAGAACCATGAGAGTCTATAATCCCAAGAAGGAAACTAATAAAGATTGCAAACAGACATAGTTTGTGCATGTCCAAAGAGAATATGGGCCACCCAGTATTTTTAAATACACCCCATTGATTTTTACAATAACACTGTGAAATAGTTAAATAGTAAAGTGACTGCTATTTTTCTCCATGAAGCAACAGGGCTCAAAAAGGTTAAGTGCCTAAAGGTCACAAAGCAAAACATGACCCAGGCAGGTTCCCCAAACTAGAACTAGAGCTCTTTCTACCAAATAATGCTTACCACAAAAAGGACGAAAGGATGAGATCCAGCTGGTAAATAAATGATGTAGATGAGAAAGTTAAATTAGCTGAGAAACAATAGCTAAAAGAAACAAAACGTTTTGGTCGCTTTCCCTGTGTAAGATGCTAAGTTACAGGTTCTGACTGAAAAGCAAGAGGATGGAGCAACTGACTTCTCATTCTCCGACGGCTTCTGTCATTACCGACCTTAAGATTTTCTAAAATACTATTTATACTCTTTTCGTAAATGCTCTGTATTTCTTCCTTCTGATTATCTTAACAACCCCAAAAGACAGGATGAATTAAAAAAAAAAAAATCTGGCCAATTCGTGGAACTGAAGCATAAACACTGTTAAACTTAACCTTAAATTTTTAGAAGATACTATCTGTACATTTGTTTGGCCAGAAGTCAGTCTCATTTCTAATGGAGGTAAGTGTGCTTTGTGTTTATTAATTTGCCTCACATGTAATATAGAATGAAAAACAACGGATATAGTCCTATCTAACACTGCATCCTAAAACCCTAGAACATAGCAGCCAGGTACTTTGAAAAAATATTATGTTAAAACATAACTTGTAAAAAAATAAAAACAAGAAAATAAGCAAATTAGGCACCAGGCAGAAAAGCATAAAGTCACATTCCAGTAAAAAGTCCATGGATGAACAAGGACAAATCTGCTTAATACTCACACACAGAAAACATTTCCAGTTAGAAAAAGTTTCTTTAATTTAGTTTAAAATTTCTTCAAAGTAGAATGCACTTTTCTATGGTTCCATGGATCTTACTACACAGTTACTAATTACCTTTTATTTCCTCATTTATATACTTCTTATTTACAAGTATGTAAGGCAAAAAATCCTAGAAATTATTTTTACCAGATTATACAATTTATTAAAAATAGGAGTTAAGAGTGGTGCAAAGTGGCTTTAGATCATGATAATCAGTAGAAAAGATGAATCACAAAATACATTACATATTATCATTTTCCAGTTTTCGCATCTCATCTTGTCCCAGTTGTCCTAGGTGAGATAAAAGTTTGCTATAGGCTTCCCTGTTGAAAAAAAAAAAAGAGAACAAATATATTTATTACTTCTTTCTTTATTCTTCATTTAAGCATTTAAATCAAGTCCATCCATCCATCCATCCAGTGGGTTTAGCATAATACTTTTTAAAAATTAATGTTAATAATTTAAAATTATATATTGTGAGTAAACCTAGATATTAAGATTTACTCAGTTTTTTTGAAGTATGCTTTTTATATATAAAATGTGGGCTAAGAATGGCATGTAAAAGTTCATTAACTTTCTGAAATACTACGATGCTCACAGGCAATGAAATACACTCGTGGAATATTGTTTACAGACAGTGATTACAATGGGGAGACTCGTGTTACAAACCTGAGCATTAAAACAAAAATTCTATGATAAAACAGATTTATGTAACAATTTTGGTACATTACCCCATTTTCTTTTTTATCTTCTTAGAAGTAACAAAGTTTGAGAATAAGTATTCTTTTTCCTATTAGGCTCTCTAGTACTTCTCTGTATTTGGACTGGTTTTTAGAGAAGATTCGTTGTGGCTAGTAGTTGTATCATTAGTGTAAATACCTCTGCTATTCAGAGTCGTTATGACCAACCCTCATGGGCATGCCTTCCCACACAACATAGCAGGCTACCAGAGTGTCTGCCCAATAACATGTATTAGGGCAGTTCATTCAGACCCACTCCAGTTTTTTCATTCACTCGTGGGGACTGCTCAGAGAAGTAAGATGTTAGACAGTCTTTCATGAGATGTTTTGTGACATGATAGTAAACACCATTTCCTCAAAGAAATCCAGTGTTTTCTTTCTAGAAAACTGTACGAGGATGATCTCTGGTTTTTCCTTTTTTGTTGTTCTCAATTACTGTATTGAAAAGACAGATTCCATTAGATAGCTCAAGCTATACTCGATATGGTAATGTCGCCTAGAAAAATCTTAAATATTAACATTTGTATACTGAAGATTTTCCAACTAAAACTTGTAATGTGCTTATTCATTAGACCGTGTATGTATGCTGATACACACGCACAAACGACGTGATGAATGCATGGGCACGTGCTGCCTGACAGCATTCTGGCCCATAATGGACCACATATATGTGTATGATAATGGTCCCATAAGATTATAAGGGAGCTGAAAAACTATCATCTAGTGACACTGTAGCCACTGTGATATTACAGAGCAAAGCACCAGTCATGTGTTTGTGGTGATATGAGTGTAAACAAACCTGTGCTATCCATCATTCAAAAGCACAGCACATACAATTCAGTACATAATACTTGATGATAATAATAAATGACTATGTTACTTACTAGGTTTATATATTTTCCATACTTTTTGTTGTTTTTGTTTTTATTGTTATTATAGAATTTACTCTTCCTTCTCCTTATAAGAAAAGTTAATTGTAAAACAGCCTTAGCCGGGCAGCGCCTATGGCTCAGTGAGTAGGGCACTGGCCCCACATACCAAGGGTGGTGGGTTCAAACCCGGCTCTGGCCAAACTGCAACAAAAACATAGTCAGTCGTTGTGGTGGGCGCCTGTAGTCCCAGCTACTCGGGAGGCTGAGGCAAGACAATCACCTGAGCCCAGGAGTTGGAGGTTGCTGTGAGCCGTGTGAAGCCACAGCTCTCTACCAAGGGTGATAGAGTGAGACTCTGTCTCTAAAAACCAAAAAAACAGCCTCAGCCAAGTTCTTCAGGAGGAATTGCAGAAGAAGGCACTGTTACCACAGAGGATGACAGCTCCGTGTGTTACTGCCCCTGAAGACCTCCCGAGGTGATGTGAGTGGAGGTGGAAGACAGTGATACTGGTGATCACTGGGAGGCGACTATATGATGTGACGGTTAAAAAATTAAAAAATGAAAAAGCTTTAAAAACAAAAAAGTTATAGTAAACTCAGGTTAATGTGTTATTGAAGAAAAAAATGTTAAAATAAATTTAGTGTAGGCTAAGCGTACAGCGTCCATAAAGCCTACAGTGTAGCATCATCTAGCAATGTGTTAAAGACTTCACACTCACTTCACTCACTGACTAACCCACAGCAACTTCCAGTCCTGCATGCTCCATTCATGGTTTAAGTGCCCTATACAGATGTACAGTTTTTTATCTTTTACACCATATTTTTACTGTGCCTTTTCTATGTTTAGATACGCAAAAATGCTTACCATTTGTGATATACATGTATTGTCTATAGTATTCAGTGCACTAACATGCTATCCAGGTTTGTAGCCTAACCATTATAGCCCAGGTGTGTGATACACTCAACAATCTAGACTCGTGTAAGGACAATCTACTTGATGTCTGCATGATGACGAGATCCACTGCCAACACATTTCTCAGAACATATGCACCTCTGAGCAATGCATAATTGCTCTTTGATTCTTTAACAAACTTTAGAACATAGGAGAACTACTATAAATTAATCCCTTTGGGAACTGTAGGCTTATTTCCACACTGTTGCATATAGTCCAACATTATTTTCGGTTCCATTATAAATGAATAAGGAAAAAAAGCTTTATTACCCATTTTGACCAAAACCTATATTTTATCTAACTGGGTCACTTATCATAGTCATTGAATACATACAATACAGTTGACTCAATAAATCAAACATCCCTCAAAGAGTTAGGGTTAGGAGTGTCACCATAGATTTTTATTAAGAAACAAGACACCTGAGGCTCTGAAGTCCATTTCTCCATGAGAAAGGCTGAATGTATTTTGAGAGATAGCACTGCTGAAATATACAACTTTCTAAGGTGGTCACTTTGAAAGTAAAAAATATGCAAATACACGTATCAATTCTGCTAAATCTGTCGATAAGCCACACTATTTTCTATTCCTATTTTGTAAAACTGATAATCACAAGATTAACTTTTCAACATGACATATCCCAAACTTTGGGTAGTAAGAAAATAGACCATTTTCCATAAAATGAAATATACATTTTTAAATCATTGCCCAAAATAATGTATTATATTATTAAACATACCTTTGTGCAGTATTTCTGCCAAGACCCCACTTCCGCTCTGAATCCTTGAGAGATTGAGTGAGGGTAGAAATCAAGTGGGTGACAACCTGCTGATCCAATTTTGCTACTATTTCTAAAATGCCGTAGACTTGATAATCATATTTCATACCATAATCCTGAATAAATTGCCTGAAAGTAACAGACGTTACTTAAAATTATTTAGGGGGCAATATTTGTATTGGTATCTACATGACAATCATCTATAACCTGAAAGAAACACAACAAGCCAGATCATGCCACATAAGATACTGTTAAGAACTAGATGTGATGTGAAGACTATTTGTAATACTTTAAAGAACAAAAATGGTTTATTTCAGTGTGACCCAGGACCAGAGTGATGACATAAACTGGAATCCCAGGAGTGAGAAGAGGAAAAGTCTAATTCCAGAGAATTTTTTGCTATTTTCTATATATTCAAATATAGGTGGGAAGGGTGTGGAAGATAAGAAGGAGGAGAAAAAAGTTAAAATTTCCTAGTTATTTTTTAGTCTTTATTCACCTAGGCAAATCGACAGTATTTTTATCAGGAAAGCATTCCTAATAAATTTATAACATGTTTTTATGTTCCTTACCTGTTAAAAGAGACTTTCAACTCATAGAAGGCCTCTATAAATACAAATCAAGTATATAACCCTAAAACACTTCTACTCCCTCTCCCCTCAGTCGACAAATTATAGATAACAAACACTTATTTTTGATCATGTAAAATCCTCTTCTCCCCTCCTACGGTTTCATAAATTTTCACAAATTTATTATTATGAAATGATCACAATTTAAACAAACTGTAAACATTTGACAAGTACCAATCATGTGATGAGAGAAAAACTGAGGAAGCATAAGATCTAACACAGAATGAAGAAAATGGACCCAAATTATTTATCAGGATAGTAGTAAGGTAGAGATATGGAAGACAAAGGTTAACCGGTAGAAACCTTCGGAGAGAAATACCAAACTGTCTTAACAGAAAGCACAAGACTTTAAAGGGGACTAGGCAAGGAAGGAAAAGAAAACATTCCTCGGCTCGGCGCCTGTGGCTCAGCGGGCTAAGGCACCAGCCATGTAAACCTGAGCTGGCGGGTTCGAATCCAGCCTGGGCCCGCCAACCAACAATGACGGCTACAACCCAAACAAAAAGAGCCAAGGCGCTGTGGCGGGCGCCTGTAGTCCCAGCTACTTGGGAGGCAGAGGCAGGAGACTCGCTTGAGCCCAGGAATTGGAGGTTGCTGTGAGCTGTGATGCCATGACACTCTACCCAGGGTGACAGCTTGAGGCTCTGTCTCAAAAAAAAAAAAA